>JASAMW010006914.1:0-86394 GCA_030247985.1 Epsilonema sp. ZAB3_2
TCCAATCCATCTGGATTCGGTGTCGGTTTTACAAATGGAAGACCCCAACTACTGTTCTTTTCTGCATCGACATCGATACTCAGCGGCGACGAAAAATCAAATCAACGTTCGGTCCCGTATGCCATGTGTATGCATGCACCTCCGCTCGCCTTTACACGATGCACCCCACCTCACCCTCAATTGCGCGTATCGCTCATTTCGACGGCACAAACGGTAGTGATAAAAAACTTGTCCTTTCTTTCAGATCAAAAACAAAAACTCTCCCCAAATTCTCGTACTATGTACATATACGTACAAAAGGGAGGTGGCGGGATACCGAGTGAGGAGGGAGGAGGTTGCGTCGATTGTTGACTTTGATGAGAGACAAGGCTGCCGGCACCGTCATAACCTCGAAATTGTAATCAGGAAAACGGCTCAGGACAATAGAAGTCAAGACCTTTCTGCTGATTTCGACAACGTCCTCATAATATTATACGCCCATATGTTAGAATTCGGTACTATGTACTTCATACTGTACAGTACATATGTACATAGAAATGACTGTATGTAAACCCAAGAAGAAGTGTTTGCATGGCCAAAAAGTTTTGTATACAAAACGTTCGTATCCTAAAAAATTTTGCCTCACTTATGATCTGCGTCCAAGCTCACATCCACCTCCGTCTTCGAACCTTATTATGTGCTGTAGCTTATTTTAAGCTGTTGTAGCCAGGGTAAAGCTGCGCCTCTACAGAACACACTAATGCCGGCTGCTCTTACAGGACTAAGCGTTTGGCGCGTCGAACATAATGTACCAATGTCTCAGCTGACGATAGTACCGTACTTCTCCTGAATTTAGATTATGGAAGAAAGGAGCACATGGTGTGCTCTGTTACTCCTATGGACGGGTCTTGCTGTAAGCGCTTTCTGATTTTGCTTCATATCATATGCTGCTTTTCCCTTATGCCAACTCTGTATCGTTACACGTGCATCTATTTTTTTTTTAGCATGCCGGTCCATTCGAAAATTGGCTTCAAGCAGTAAGGTACGTAAACCACAAATTAGCGTTCATGCCTTCATCTCCTTTACATACGGTGCCATCAAGTTGTTGGTGTGATCTTTGCATCAATATTATCCTACATCAATCCGCGAAAGCAAAACATTTTTTTTCTTTTTCAGGAACGATCAGCTCCTTGACCATCTTAGCCCCGACAGGAGGATATTCGTTGAAAAGTAATTTGATTACACCACCAATCATGATTTTATTTCCCATTACAAAGGTGACAGAAGGCTGGCCTGAGGATGCAAAATAATATTGAAAATCACTGCCAGGCCGAGCCGGTGAACAACTGCATCACACCATGTCATACGTACATATTGTACGTAAGAAATACTCTATGTATCAACCAGCAATATAAAATTCAATTTTGCTTTGGCGGCCGAACATTCGTCCCTCTTCCCTTCTCGCTGGCGCCTCGGCCGGCCCTTGCTCTTCCTCATGCCCGCCTGCCACGAAAGAGCCAAAAAAAAAAACAGAACAACCCAACACAGAACCGCCAGAAAACAAAAGCAGCCAGCAAAACCCCAGCCGCCAACGACCCCCCCCCCCCCCCGCCGCCCCCCCCCAAAAAGCCCGCCCCCCCACACAGCCAGCCCCACACAACCCCCCACCCCCCCCCCCCCGCTGCCCCTACTGGACACGTCTTGCGCAGGTAGGCTTGTGTCAACTAGAAACATATGTAGATACATAGATATGGTGGACATGGGGGTCTATATTGTTGATTGAGCTGGGGAATTGATATGCAGCAAGGGAGCATTGCCGTACCGTTCTTCGATTGAAATTGTCGAAGTTGCACAGGTTGTAGCATTGCGGCGGAATGTCAGCTCTGGATTCGCAGCACTGCTTCACTTTGAAGTTGGCTTTCTCGCCCTGGAAAGTGCCACATCCATCACTTCCCATAATGTCACATAGGTACGTAGTGTACAGTACATAACAGGAACAGTAGCATACCACTTGGCGCGGGCAACATTCCTAGGTACGTCTATTTTCTATTCACTACTTAGTTGTACTATTAGGATAAGGTGACCGGAAGGTTTGCCCCTTTTTCAGATTAGCGTCAACCCATGAAGCCTCCATGACCTTTTTTCTGTTCAGATCAGCGCCCAACCCTTTCAGTCTTATCCTTTGCCGAAACATCACAGTTTTACGAGTTCACCCACGCTGCTTCTGTTACACTAAATCGTCGTCCCAAGGTGAACACGTGACTATGATGTTTCGGCGGGCCATTATCCGGGTTGATCTGAAAAAAAGAGGCGACCTTGCGACCTCGCTCACTACCTAGTAACGCAACTAGTGGAAAGGCTAATACCAAGAATGTATAATTGGGCATGGGGAAGATGGAGGACGTAGTGTAAACGAAGGAGGCAATCACTGGCTCATATTCGCCCCCATTAATGGGTTTTATTTGGTCTCGCAAAACCCATTACAAATGGGGAATCTACGAGATTGTTTGTGTATGTGTGTGTGGATGGCGTACTTTAGATTCCCCATTGTAATGGGTTTTTCGAAAACCCAATGTAATGGGCACCCATTGCAATGGTTTCGTAAAACCCTACAATGGGTACCCAGTACCCATTATATGGGGAATCGAAAAACCCAATGCAATGGGACGAATATGAGCCAGTGATTGCCTCCTTCGTTTACACTACGTCCTCCATTCTTCCCTAAGCCCAATTATATATTCTTGCTAATACCTTTACGGGCTGCTTGATGACTCGGGCCACCGGCGCCACTCGTCTGCCTCCCGCGGGTCGGACGGCGGTTGCAGGAAGCAGTGTGTTGGGTACTGCGACCACGACGGGCGGATCGGGCGCCAAGAGCACGGGCGGAGGCGCGGCTACTACTGCCGGGGGTGGATTGGGGGCAGCGATGGCTGGGAGGGGCGGAGGCGGATTGGGCGCGGGTTTGGCACCCGTCCGGGCGCCGGCCGCCGCTCCCAGTCTGCCGCGCAGTCGGTCGCGTAGATTGAGGCGGCGGGCGCGCGCTCTCCTGCTCAAAATGCTTCTGGATGAGGAGGGGGAGGAGGCGGCTGAGGTGAGGGCGACGCCAGGGAGGGAATCCACGGCTAAGGATATGGCGGCTGGGGTCACCAGATTCACCTGCAGCTCCGGAAAGCCCCGACTGCGATAGTAGTTGTTGTAGTACTGGCGGTAGTAACTGAAGTGAGATATGGGTGAATGAAAGTTGCCTGAGTACATACTTTACGTTTTATTGGATGAGCTCACGTTTACGTAGGCAGGCGGTGCATTGAGGAAGTAGTACATAGGGCTTCGGCCTGAGGCGACCTTATGCTGAGTAATTGGGAAGAGGGACGAATGTTCGGCCGCCAAAGCAAATTGAATTTTATATTGCTGGTTGATACATAGAGTATTTCTTACGTACAATATGTACGTATGACATGGTGTGATGCAGTTGTTCACCGACTTGGCTGGCAGTGATTTTCAATATTATTTTGCATCCTCAGGCCAGCCTTTTGTCACCTTTATAATGGGAAATAAAATCATGATTGGTGGTGTAATCAAATTACTTTTCAACGAATATCCTCCTGTCGGGGCTAAGATGGTCAAGGAGCTGATCGTTCCTGAAAAAGAAAAAAAATGTTTTGCTTTCGCGGATTGATGTAGGATAATATTGATGCAAAGATCACACCAACAACTTGATGGCACCGTATGTAAAGGAGATGAAGGCATGAACGCTAATTTGTGGTTTACGTACCTTACTGCTTGAAGCCAATTTTCGAATGGACCGGCATGCTAAAAAAAAAATAGATGCACGTGTAACGATACAGAGTTGGCATAAGGGAAAAGCAGCATATGATATGAAGCAAAATCAGAAAGCGCTTACAGCAAGACCCGTCCATAGGAGTAACAGAGCACACCATGTGCTCCTTTCTTCCATAATCTAAATTCAGGAGAAGTACGGTACTATCGTCAGCTAGTACATTGGTACATTATGTTCGACGCGCCAAACGCTTAGTCCTGTAAGAGCAGCCGGCATTAGTGTGTTCTGTAGAGGCGCAGCTTTACCCTGGCTACAACAGCTTAAAATAAGCTACAGCACATAATAAGGTTCGAAGACGGAGGTGGATGTGAGCTTGGACGCAGATCATAAGTGAGGCAAAATTTTTTAGGATACGAACGTTTTGTATACAAAACTTTTTGGCCATGCAAACACTTCTTCTTGGGTTTACATACAGTCATTTCTATGTACATATGTACTGTACAGTATGAAGTACATAGTACCGAATTCTAACATATGGGCGTATAATATTATGAGGACGTTGTCGAAATCAGCAGAAAGGTCTTGACTTCTATTGTCCTGAGCCGTTTTCCTGATTACAATTTCGAGGTTATGACGGTGCCGGCAGCCTTGTCTCTCATCAAAGTCAACAATCGACGCAACCTCCTCCCTCCTCACTCGGTATCCCACCACCTCCCTTTTGTACGTATATGTAATGTACATAGTACGAGAATTTGGGGAGAGTTTTTGTTTTTGATCTGAAAGAAAGGACAAGTTTTTTATCACTACCGTTTGTGCCGTCGAAATGAGCGATACGCGCAATTGAGGGTGAGGTGGGGTGCATCGTGTAAAGGCGAGCGGAGGTGCATACACACACATGGCATACGGGACCGAACGTTGATTTGATTTTTCGTCGCCGCTGAGTATCGATGTCGATGCAGAAAAGAACAGTAGTTGGGGTCTTCCATTTGTAAAACCGACACCGAATCCAGATGGATTGGATAGAGTGGATGTGTAGGTACATATCAGTACATACATACTGCGGCAAGTTGTTTGCACGTATGTACAAATACTTTGTTGAAATGTATGCATGCATATGCATCCTCTAGATTAGGGTAGAAACTTATGCTTTGTGTACATACATATTTACATACATACAGTAGGGTACAGTACATGTTTTGAATGAGGTTGGTGTACAGAAGTGACTGATTGCTCATGTCGTAAAAGGCAGTCTACATCTTTTCCGTATGGGGTCTTTTATTCGGGAGCAGGGTGGGAGTTTATTGGTTGGCGATCACTGACGATCCTATAAGAGAGGAATGATGTTGCATGCCACTGTATCTCCTGTAGTGCCATCGGATGGTGGAGCTCGTCTGCCTTCGATGAATAGGCCCCAAATTGGGGGCAGCGCAACGCAACCCCTCTACCGTATGTATGTATGCAAAGCGGATCGTCGTCGACGGATCGCGCGACGAAACGCCGCGAGGGAATTTCACGGAAACGGAATCGTCTCTTCCATCGTCGCCTCGCCTCCGACGCATCTCACTCCCATCTTCCACACCCCGCCCGTGCAAATTGGCGGAAACATCGGCCATGTAATGCACACTTGCCTCTTTTCCACAGTGGGTGCATACGTACTACTAGTAGTGTAGTAGAGTAGGAAGGTTGTGTACAGTATGTACTAACTGCTGTGCTCGAAGGCATTTTATTGAGTTTTTGGTGTGGGTGGATTCTTTCCGATTTAGTCCATGGAATCCAGACTGGTTCCTGTCCACGTCCAGTCCGTATGCCTCTGCCTGCAGTGTATGAGGCTAATCTGGGTTTACAACTGCGAAATTTTGATTTCCCACCATCGGAGCGCGAACGTTTTATACATTCACGTTTGCAATTCTGAGAAAAGTGCATGCATGCATATGCAAAGTTATGCAAAGTGCATAACATATGCATGCATGTACGTACATTATTGTGCCATGCGAGCATGCCGCACACCCTTTCGGCTTTTCCATTATCAATGTCTAGCTGGTTTTCTTGGCAAAACTTGCTAAAAAGTTTTGTGACAATTTGGAACCTTATCAATCAGTAATCGTTTTTCGCAAAAATACAAGTATATTTTCACCTCATTACCTTGCAATCAGCACTTATAAAGCTAATCTATGTAGACAGAAATAACTGTACAAGATACATTTTACATTGTACTGTACATACATGTACATAAAGGTATTATGCACTATAAAAGAGAGGTCATTATGCATCGTAAAATATTCCTCGCGAAGGCAAGTACAGTTTACATTTAAACTACATAATAGCCCTCAATACATAATTGGTCCGATCCTCATCACTTGGAAACGTATATATTATATTTTTAGCTCTTTGTCGCATGCAAAAAAACAATCAAAACGAATCCAGGTCAGGTCCCCTCGGAGGAAGTAACAACGGTTGATTCAAATCAGCAAGATTGCACAAATGAGACTTAGCAGTGTGTACTATGTCACTTTGTCTGAGGCGATGTTTATTGGGTGAGGGAGGAGAAGTCCGAGAGCTCTGGTGGTGGGGCGCCAAAGTCTGCGCCGGCTCCTCTGCCTAGACCGAGGGCGCCGAGTCGTTCCCGCAGGCCGCCGGGACGAGGCGGACGTTCGCCGAATCCGGCAAAACGGCCGGCCAATCTGCCGCCGGGTCGGTCGAAACCGCCGCCGAAGAATCGCTGGCCTAGACGCTCACCGAATCCGCGACGGGGCGGGTCGGCGCCGAAAGCCGGCGGCAAACCGGGCGGAGGTGGCGGCGGCGGCGGAGCCCCGAAACCTCCGACTCCGCCACCGAACAGACCGCCGGCGCCGCCCCGTCTGCCGCCGCTGCCGAAACGCGGAAAGCCGCCGAAGGGTCCGCCGAATCGGTCGCGGAATCGCGGACGATCCCGATCTCCCCGACGGCCGCCGACACCGAACAGATCGCCGGGAGCCGGCGCCAATCCGGATCCAGAGCCGACGGCGAATGCCGGATCAGCCGGCAGATGCAGTTGGGCGCTGGCTGCTGGAAAGGCGCTCGGCGAGCCGAAGCTCACGTGAGAGCTCAGGTCGCCGCTTCCCGGCGAGGGAAAGGACAGGCTAGACACTCCGGCGCCTGGCAGAGACGGCAGATTGTGCACCGGCGGCAGCGCGACGCCGTTGGTGAGACCGGCACTGGCGAGGCCCGGGTGTTGGCGGGCGCCGGGGAAGCCGTGGAAACGGCCGCCGGGCAAGGAAGGACCGAAGCCGGGATGTCGGACACCCAGTGACGCCCCCGGTACTTGCAGTGCCTTGTTCTTGTTGTACAGCTGCTCGAACAGTTTGCGATACAAGCTGAAAATGATCGCAGCAAGTGCTAGGTATGTACACACAATAACTATGTACATATGTACGTCTGGATCGGAACGCATTACGTACGGTCAATTCAACAGAATGAATCGGAACGCATTACGTACGGTCAATTCAACAGAATGAATGATGTAAATACATCTGCTGAGGCTTGTTCATCAAAGGATAGCCGTCTCTTACTCGGAATTGAAATGTTGCTGGGAAAGTCCGGGTACGGCCGCAGGCTTGTTGAGGGGCTTCGAGCTGCCGCTGAAAAATGAATCATCTTTAGGAGGTGTACAATGTCCTTCCTTCCTGGTTATTGACTTTCTGTGTACTACTATGAACCTACAATAGGTATCTTACGCAAGAGCGGACAGTTCAGGTCTAAGTCCGGCTAGCTCCACTTGCTTCCCTGTTTCCTGAGCGAAGGCCAGGCTCAAACCAAGAAGAGCCACTAACAATGGCTTCATCTTCCCGGTTGTGAAATTTACGAGTTTTCTTTCTCCAGCAAAGAACAACTAACGTTCAGAGAAAATGGTTGGGCGCCTTGTTGAAAAAGAGAAAGTGACTCACTGTCCAAGAGAGACTAAAGGACGGACTGTGCTATCGCCTGCTGCGCACGACAAAGTCCGAAATCGTAAGGACAATTTGATCACCTGCTGCAGTGGTACGTGAGCAATCCTGTAGTGTGAGATCAGATACAGTGCACTGTATCGAACGTGGCACCCTGAGTAATGTAATGTTGTATGGGCTGTCGCTCTGTTTGCCTGCAGTGCGTGGTTTACGGTGGTTGTTGGTTATTACGCGTCACTTTGTTTGTCGTCGAAGATACACGCGACCGACTCGGGCCGTTGTTGTCGCCTCCACGATTTAGACACGCGTACGTAGGATCCGTTTTTGCGCCCCATCGCCCGTAAACTGAAACGGATTGTGCTACCCTTTGTGTGTCGTAAAACCCTGACCAATTCGAATAATTTTGGGTGCGCGTGGTTTCTTTTTCCGCGCGCCGAAATCGGGCCGGACAGTCGCCCGCCAGGCCAGTTTTCTTATCCTCCACCCCCGGGCCACCCTACTATGTATGTACGTACTGTATCATGTGCCCGCACTGTACAACACCTACAATAGTACTGTGCGTACGCGCAAATCTTCATCCCATTGTTTATAACTGACTATCGAAGACCGTACGTACGTATACTTGGTATAGTACCTTACTTGGTACTGTTGTACGAGTACTACATGGTAAGGTGTGTACATTGTGTGTAAATACGTTCGTATGTACTGTTTTTCTGCTCTTCACACTGTATCCAGTCAAAATTTGTAGTTGCTTAGTGAATTGTTTACTGTACGTATGTACTACATACCACCACTGCATTACGCATATTCTGTCATTTAGCGGGTCGTCATGATCACGGGTCGCGACCTTTCCAAAGAATACATTCACCACATACTACCGTATGGACATAGGTACATACCTATTGTCTAACTTTACAGAGTTGGCAGTAGGCGTGGCCCTCTATCGATTGGGCTCCGCGCGAAACTTAGTATTCGCCTTTCTAATCTTGGTCGTGGTCACTTTGTGGGAGGACACAAACTACTGTACAAGAAATATGTAAGTCCCTCATTCTGGATGTGAAGCCACTTCGCGTCGGCGCAAGTAGGCGCGAGTTTAGGCGCAGGTAGAAGTCGCGTCCACTTTGCGCGGCGTCGCGCTCGCGCGATTAGGCGCGAGACGGGGAGGAAAGGGGTAGGTCACAGGCAACTAACGCCACTTCACGCCAGCAAAGTTGACCCGAGGAGGGATGCGCGAAAATAGGAACCCTGCCTGCTGTTGCTGCCTGCCTGCCGCAGGTTCCCTTCTTTCCTCTGTTTACTTTTGCTGCTGCTGACCCCGTCACCAACCCCAGTAAATAAAATGACCAATAGGCCTACGTGTACGTTTTGTTTTTATTCATTACATACACTTGCATTCCTCAATTTTAGCTACTCTTCCTCTACTCTATTGTTCATGTAAATTCAAGAAACGTATCGATTATACGTACAAGGTTCGTGCTTCAAGACGGAGAGTATAAATCTCACAACAAAAACGTTCAGTAGCAAAGTGGCAAATGTCATTGCAAATGGAAGAAAGAATGGAAGGCAGACAACGGCCACCCAGCCAGAAGAGAAAAACACGCTCTGGTTTGTAGCATACTATGTAGTACACACATTACATACCACACCCACTAGTAGTGCTGGTTGCTTCCCTCTGACCTCCGACCTCGCCAGACACAGCAGCCGCAAAAGTGTGGCTACCTTCCAATTAAGAAACGCGGGAAGAGAAGGAGAGAGCGGGATTATCGTTTTGCTAATGCTTGCCTGCGCACACTACTAATTGTTTTCCTGCTGAGGAGAAGGGAAAAGGGGGCCAGTTTTTCAGGCCGCTGCTGGTCACTTCTTGTTCCTGACACGCCGCGCGACGCCGCTGCAAATTTGACCTGGCTTGGCTTCCGACTTGACGCGGCGCGAAGCCGACGTGACGCGAAGTGAACGAGAAGTCACTTCGCCACTTGCGCCAACTGCTAGAATGAGGGACTTACTTATTTCTTGTACGGTACGTCATATTTTTTATTTATGAGAAACGCAGCACAAAACTTGCGCAACATCGCCTTTAGCTTTCAAATTACGAACGCACGCACGCTCAATTTTGACCAACGTACTATTTGTGTGAGTACTACTAATTGCGTGATCTGTGGAAAAGATCGGCGACCGAAAAGTTTAGTAGCAGCGTAGTAGCGAGAATATGCAAGTGATGGACAATGGCCGAGAGGATATCGATTTTCGCCCAAATTTCTTCATCATGTACGTAACTGCCAACTCTGTAAAGTTGTACAATACATACATAATCCTATACAATATCATTGGCGACCCGCCGGTCCTCAAAACAGAGGGTTTTGTTTTATGCACGTTCTTTCTTAGTTTTATGTACAGAAATTGCATAATGACATTGTACAGTAGTCGCCGAAGGTTGATTATCGCACCGATTTTGTGCACAAAAGATCGGATTTGTCCTTGGAAACATACAGTACTGTAAACCCTCGTATATAGCCCCGGGGGCTATCAAAACGTTAGTCGCCGACCCAAAGTAGTGTTTTTTGACCTCCTGAACTCACTTCTGGCGGTTATTTTGCATGTTTGCAAGCTCCTTCCAGTCAAAAATGCAGATTTTAGCTCAACAAACTGTGAAATTTTTGTTGTCAAAAATTCTTGTCGAAGAGACATCACAGGTAAAATGTTCAGAACTGTTCCAAATGATGTGCAAATGATCTCCTATGCATGAAAACACCGCAAATACGCCGATTTTAGCGCAAAAATGCACATTTTCCGTTTTTTCGCGTTTCGCTATAGGCTATATACGACGGCAAAATGATGTTAGTCGCCGATTGGGGGGGGGGGGCTATATAGTTATATGCGAGGGGGCTATATTCGAGGGGGCTACAAACGAGGGTTAACAGTATCTTTCACATGCGCTGGCTACTGTATCTATCTATGTATGTGCAGACAATTGCCGCAATTGTACGGCGTACTGATGTACTGTGCAGGTTCACGGGATACTGTTCAGATATCGTCGGAAGCATTCCTTTGCGGTGTCCACGTATTTGACGCAGCGCAAATGGCGAATGCTGACTTGGGGCACGCCGGGTCGACAGAACTGTAGACAGAAAGGACTGACACCTCCTGCTGAACAGCAGGCACTGTGATCCCTGTCGTGTGAAGCGCAGTACTTGAAAGGACCCGCTGCACTGGCCGGACACTGACCCGCCCTGTAGAGCTGCATGGCCTGGAAAATTGAGGCACTATGTATGTATATGTACATACTGTACGTAATGTGTTTACGTACATTACATACGTATTACAAACAGTGTTGCCTAGATCATTCAGGCATTGCCAAATGTGGCTTCCTTTTTTTAAAACCTTCTGTACACATGTTTGTCAAGTTGCGATATTTTTGGGGTGTAGCCTGCAGAAGAGAGCAAGCAAGTTCGAGCGATGCAACCAGTTGTTTTTGAAGATCCTACGGCTGCAAAAAACGATAATTGCATGAAATGCCCCAAGATCAGCCAACGGCTATCTGCCAACGGTACCTATGTTGCGGTCGCGCTCGAATCACATCGCGACAAATCGCGCTGGGTCAGAAACTAAAAAAATTGATGAAACAGCCTGCAAGCGACCACGGATATTTTCTGTCGAGGAGTTTTTTGCACTGTTGCTCCGCGTTAATTTTTTGTCGGCAATAATCGAATCATTGGAAGATTTCCCACGACCCTGTAAATAATGAAAATTGCCGTCACGACATGAGTAGAGCAACTTTCGCTTTATATTTGATGAATTTGCGACAAGCTGCAGAAGCAAAATGCGAAAAAAAGCCGTGCTCTTCTGACAATGTATAGTATGTATGTACCTATGTACTAGTGTACCTACAGTAACCCTTTAAAAATGATGGCAGAAAAAGGAGGTGCATACCGTTTGAAAATTGAATGTGTCAAAGTTGCAGAGCGGGTAGCATCCGGGCGGAATCTGCGGAGTGGACTGACAGCACTGCATCACCTTCAGATTTGCGTTTCCGCCGGCTCCGAAACCCTTGAATCCACCCACGTGACCTCTTCTGCCCAGTGGCCCTATGGAATGTGAATGGGTGGGAAAGGCCTTGATGGCTTCATGATGAAAGGGTGCCGGCTGGAATCCTAGCGGAGAGGGGTGTGGCGGTCCTGCGGGTGCACCGAACTGGGCTTGCTGCAGAATGGCTGCAGCTTGCTGAGGGCTGAGTCCTGCAGATGTCAGCTGGTGGGTTAAGGAGCCCGCGGCAGGGGAAGAGGGAGGGGGAGCCTGAGGTGGCAGGGCCGGAGATCTTCCGTACAGGCTGTTCAGGCTGCCCTGATGATACAGGTGGCTGTATGGATTGACATTGTAAGATGAGAGGCCGTGGAAGCTGCAAAGAATGAACAGTGAGTACGTAAAGGGATCACGAAACGTCATAAGTACTTGTCCACGAGTCAGTAGCCCGCTTCACACGGGCTTTGAAAGACTTGTCGCAAATGCGGCGCACGTTGGCCCAAGAGGTTTTAGATTCAATCGAGACCTTGGTTTTTGGGCCAGTTTTGTTACGCATTCGCGACAAGTTTTCACTCCTGCGACCATGGTAATTAGAAGCTGTCGTGGGAATCGGGCTATCGTACTCGTATCGGATTTGCCGATTGGGATTTGGATGCAAGGGCGCGGGTTCAGCAGGCTTATGAGTATGACTGTGCTGATGCTCCGCTTTATCGCACCTGCGTAGGTTGGAATTGCGCAGATATCCGTTCCGTCGTCCACCTCCCAAAAGTCCCAGCCGATCCAAAATCTGCAATAAGAGTGGAAATAAATACCGTTTACTCTAGCGAGCTATGTACATGTGTAGCAGCTATTTTAATTGTTAAAACAGCAGTAACCGCAGCTTACACCAGCTTGGCTTTGAAGCACGGTAAAGCAGAGCAGGAATAGAGTCTTGATCATGGTTACAGCTATTGCACAATGTAGATATTCAGCACAGAAATGCGTAGGTTGATTTGTGGGTGGCGCGGTCTTGTGAGACACGCGCTGTACAGACGGGAAACTTCAGTAGCACTTTACGTCCTTCCAGCACCTGCAACTTAGCGGAAAATAGGCGCGATAGACTCTAGGAGTCTCTAAGAAGACAGAAAGAGCTATTGTTGAGCCGCTGAAAATACAGCAGATTACCAAGAAAACTCGGCGAGGCGAATCGTCGGCGGTCCGTGGTTGATGTTTGCCACGCGCATTGTTCAGTTGTGTTCAGCTGAGCAAACACGTTGCGCGGATGCAAAACCAGATGGCGGTAGAGAATCTGCCTGAATTGTTTGTGTGCACGGACGCGAAAGTCGAATAAGCCCAGAAGGATGATGTTTCATCGCCCGGCCAAACGACGACGCATCCTCGTCCAGAGATGTACGTACACATACATAGATGGCGTCGTCAGTGAAGACGCTATCACAAGTTGACGATTATACGGATGGCCGCAGGCTAATCACAACCTTTAAGTTGTCGTAGAGTACTAGAGTGGACCTTACCCCTCAGCGCCAATTTCCCAAGCGTTTTTCTTTTTCTACCATTACGATTTCTCATCGTTACGTACTGTAGCAATCAATAACAGGTACGTGTATGTACGTTTTTACTATGCAGTCCAGTCATAAATCATAGACGCTTGTGTGAAATCGAGGTCCAACGACTACGAGGGTGTTCCTCGCTTCTTCGTTCGCTTGAGAAATTTTAATATTGATGAGGTTCATCACAACTTTTTTCCTTGATTAGGTGTCGCTACCAAGTTTTCTCTTTTATCATGATTGATGTCCGGCCAAGGCTGACTATTGTTCGCTTCGGCGTTCATGAGCGATGATTTAATAAAAAAATTTTAATCAGTTTCATAGCCCACAAGCCGCTTTGAACTTGTTCTCTTTGTTTGCCCGAAATTTCTGGACCTTATGCTGTAGTACGCTGCACATAGACAGACACCACGTACATAGGTCGTGACGACATCATCATACGCATGTGTTTTGTTGTTTAGTACCTACTCAGTACATGTGCATAGAACAGGGCGGGTCAAAAGTTGCTAGTCACTTGCAAAACACCGGAAGTAAAAGTCTGGCGTATCAGTGGTGTTCAGACAAATTGCGCCGGGCAGGTCCCACATTTTGGTGTTTTTATGCCAAAGTGAAACGTAAGTGCGCAATTCGGTTATGTAATGACTGTAATGTAAAATCAAAAATATATAATCCCTGTATAGAGAAGAATGGCCTACGTAGTGAAAAGAAACGAAGCAATCCCTGACTCGTTTTGAGGCAGGAATTTATTTTAGGCCTCAATACGAGTCAGTGATTGCCTCGTTTCTTTTCACTACGTAGGTCATTCTTCTCTATACAGGGATTATATACTTTTGGTCAAATCGTCCCGTCTTGACCATGACTTTTCGGCTGAGCTGCGAAACGCAGGGGTGTCATCTATCGCAGTGGCACTTTATCAGGACACTTTGACACAATCAATTTATATACAGGGTGTCCCACGTAAATCTCCCTAACGATCCAGCCTTATAACTTCCGTATGACTTGAGATATCAAGCTGAAATTTTCTCCCCAAAAACCCAAGAATATGCCATACTTTGTGGCAAAATTTGAGCCAGATATGCCCACGGCGAACGAAATTACAGGCTTGAACATTTCGGACCCTATTTTTATCATTTTCTTCACTGAGCGTGGTTTTGAGATGAAAATCTTCTGCTCAGCATGGTCAAGCAGCTCATCCAGCAGCAAATATGGCGGAAACAACAATGGCTGAACATCATCAGAGTCCAGAACACACAGGAATGAAAAGTACATACGATATGCAGCTCATACCTGCCTTCAAGGGGCTGTCGAGGTCAATAGTGGCACCACTGATTTCAAAATGTTGAAAAACGTGGTCGCAACTTTGCAAGCTCGTATTTCCATCCCTACTGGACCTATCTGGCTCAAATTTTGCCACAAAGTATGGCATATTCTTGGGTTTCTGGGGACAAAATGTCAGCTTGATATCTACTGTAATACGGAAGTTATAAGGCTGGATCATTAGGGAGATTTACGACGTGGGACACCCTGTATTTTAGTGCATTTACCTGCTGGTATCAGTATAACAAACATTACATATATACGTACTGTACATACATATAATAGTATGTGTAGTACTGTACTGTAAAAAAAAACATTTGTAATTTATATGATAAAGAGAGGGAGATGCTGGATGTAAGAAGTAAGTTATCTCTTTTTGAATCCTCTTCCGCCTCCTCTGTCCAGATAGGTGCGGAAGCAAGTTTTGATCTGTTCGAGATTGCGGGCGCATTTGAGATGGCGGACGCCGACGCGCGGCAGTCCCGGACTGCAGAACTCCACGCAGTGACGATGGACGCCGGACGAGACGCAGCACTGCGTGTGATCAGCTCCACCCGACGCGCACTCCTTGAAAGCTGCGAAGGAACTGGACGGACACTGACCAGAGCGATACGCTTGCAACGCCTAGAAAACCACGACCACGCAAACTACGAATTGTAGTATAGCGGATCATATCATTGGCTAAATCGCGCAGAACTACGTACAGTATGTAGAGGCGTTTGCCTACACGGTGTCCCTCACGTAACTCGGAGAAATTCAGCAGGGACCATCAAAACCAATAAAAAATATTGCATTGAAAACAAGGCATGGATATTTCCCGCTTTTGCTAAAGCTCGCGGTGCAAAACCAAAAAATCAATAGTTTGCGAAACTGAAATAGGAATTATCAAAGCTCTTTCTTTCTCCACATTATTACTGTCAGCGCATCCCATTATTCCTATTTCAGTTTCGCAAACTATTGCTTTTTTGGTTTTGCACCGCCGGAGCTTTAGTAAAAGCTAAATATCCATGCCTTGTTTTCAATGCAATAGTTTTTGTTTTCTGGGTACATGTGATAAACACAGCAGCAAGACTACGTATACTGCACGTGTAAGTGAGCCTTTTGGCACAATTCCTTATCAATGGAAGACAATATACGTCACGTACGCAACATGTACATACATACTTACGTACCTAATTGATTCCCTTGCAACGTACCTAATTGATTCCCTTGCAACTTTCAATCGAGAATATCCCACGAATCTCACTTTGCTTTGCACGCAATTGTACTGCAAACCGCTTATGTACTATCAAAGTGTACATACTGTAGAACACAAAGCTTACAGTGCCAGCGTTGAAGTTATCAAAGTTGCAGAGAGGATAGCAGCCGGCCGAGATACTGGGGTTTCGCCTGCAGCAGTTGTACACGTACTGATTGGCCCGACCTCCCGGCACAAACTGCTGCCGACTCACAGCCGCTGATGGCGCCGGCGCCGCCTGGAATGCAAAAACAGACTAATCACTAGAATATAGTCTAACTGCTTCTTCATCTCCTCTTCCGCCGGCGGTTGACACATTTACAGTTGGATTTTCGCACAAACTTTTGCGGTTCAAACGCTCTTTGTCTCAACTTACGCGTCTTTGTTGGAATGTCGTTCTTTGCTGCGGGATGCCTTGACTCTGTCGTTGCCGGGCATAGTAATTTCTGTAGTAGTTGTTGTAGTAGTTGCGATAGTAAGCTCTGTAGTATTCTGTGTATGACTGACTCTGTAACCGATAGCAGTTGCATAACCATGATTCAACGCTTACCATATCAACAACCAGTTAGAGTACGTATTTGTCTATCTAGGGTATCCCTATGTCTGCACATACAGTGTACAGTACACATCACCTGCTGAGCTTGAACGAGATCCCAGAGATTGATCAAGAGGAATGGTAGGAAGAAATAATAGCCGAGCAGGAGCAACTGTGTGTGTGGCGCTGGTTGCAGGTGTTGTGGCCGAAGCGACGAGCTCATTGTGCAGCTGCAACTGGCGCGTGACGATCCAGATTGGCATCCACCGTCACCAGCATTCGAAAATCGTAAAGCGTAGCGAAAGAAATTTATGGACAAGACAAGAAGACAGGAAGCGCGCAAAAAAAGCCACACGGCATCAAGTGTGGGGCAGGTGCAGTGCAGGACACAACGCACTTTCGAAGCGACACCACCGTTTGGGCGGTTGTTGGACGACGTTGGTCCGATTGCCGTTCTTCTTGCCAATTCGACAGCGAAAGACTTGTGGGTTCTCGCTCACCGTCTCTTGACGCTTTGCCTTACAAACTGTCGCCTTCTGCAAGTAAACGTAGTCGTTCGGCGTTGATGTCAAAGCCTTGTGCTCATGATGCCAAATGGTGGGCGTTTGTATGTGTACATACTATGTACCTATGGATGCACTTGCCAGTTGCCACACCGTGTATTTTACGTTGATGCTGAAGGTGTTTTGCAGTCAGGCAGTGTTGCTGATGCGCACAGATGTGTTCGGAAGCGGCCTCCGTACATACAAAGGCGCAAAATCTTGTTCCTTTCCAAAATTAGTCTAATATAAAAAGCAAAACTGATTTCGTCAGCAACGACGTCGCCGTCTACTATATGTGTTGGCGGATGATGATGGTGTTGGTGTCCGTCCAGAGCCGAACAAGTCCACGCCGCAAAACTTGTGCACCGTTGCTTTTGTTTGGTGCTACTTTATCACCAATATCACATAAAAATGAATAGCAAGGAAGGAGGTCAGACGATGGCACCAATCAAGCATATAGGAGGAAAGGAAAGAACAGCAGCAAGTTCTTGGTAACGCCATATGCATCTTTGCAAACGATAAAACGGAAGAAAAAATTGGAATATTGAAGAAAAGTTCAACGAAAGAAACCGCGAGCAAACAAGTTTTTCTTTTCAACGTTTCTTTAGGGCCCACTTTTCGGACATCTTTGACGGAAAGAATGGGAAAGTTCTTGAAAGGTGTCAAGATCGGCAATGAGGAAGATACGTAGAAAATGATTTGAAGAGAAGAGTAATTTGTTTTTACATACTGGCACGACTAAAGTAAGTCACTATCAGGATGTTTGTTCCGAAAAATCATGTAAACACCACCCGGCATGCTGACTGTTGGCGTCTGTGATGCCATTGAAAGATCACAGGTCCAAAACACTATAGTCGAACAAGAAATTTCATGAACCATTGAAATTTTTTCTCAGCCAATAAAAGACGTAGAGCACAGCGGTCAAACTTCCACGGCTAACTTTAGCTCGCCGTTCCAATAAAAAAACCGTTTGTCTCCAGCTGCTCTCAGTGTCGAGATCTCGCCAAATTCCTTCAGTACTAAAATCGCCCAATTGGGCGTGGACCATTGGGCAATTCTAAACCTCGCAAATGCCCGAAAAATCAAAAATGGCAGAAGAGGCGTACGTGACGAAGACGATGAAAATGCGCATCGGGCGTACAGGGTCGTAGGGTGTCGTGGTTTGCGTGGTTTAGCGTCTGCCAAATGGTGACACGATTTCAGTACTGAAGGAATTTGGCGAGATCTCGACACTGAGAGCAGCTGGAGACAAACGGTTTTTTTTATTGGAACGGCGAGCTAAAGTTAGCCGTGGAAGTTTGACCGCTGTGCTCTACGTCTTTTATTGGCTGAGAAAAAATTTCAATGGTTCATGAAATTTCTTGTTCGACTATAGTACGTGCTGTATATGGGCCATAAATTTTTCACCAATTAGTCCGCTATCCTTCATCGTATCCAAAAGGTTGCAGATCAACTTTTCCTAGTCAGACACAGGTTCAAAACGACTATTCAACTTTGCTCTTCAAAACAAAACCTATAAATCTCATCGCAAGATTAGATCAGAATCAGAAGACAAGACAGGCGTTTGGTTGCTTCAAGAATATCGCGCAGCGGAGGTGGATTACAATCTCTGCCGAGTTTAAAACAACTTGCACAATACAATTTTATGCAATTTGTAATATGACAATCGATAGCAATGACTGTCTTCATGATTGTGATCGCTTTTTTCTGGACGAACATTATTACTGGCGTAAAAGCACAAGTTTCGGATGCTTGCATCACTCAAGCTTGGACAAATGCAGAGTTGGCATTCTTGGATCCACTGAGAACTTGTTTCCGCAGGTACAAAATGATGTCCGAAATTACCCCGCATTCCCGTTTCAACCCACAGTAGAAATAAAGCGTCCTGTCGTAAGGAATGACTGCGAGTTTCCTGGCTTCGACGAGCTGGCAGATGTACGGGAGCGACTGATGGACGAATGCGCCTCGACGGAGCCGGCGCCGCGCTGTGTGGCCGCCTGGAAGGACGAAGTGCGACCGCCTTTCCTCAGCTGCTTCCGCCGTCTGCTCCCCGATACACCCGACGAAGTCAGAGACGCCGTCAAGCACGCGCTTCCCGTCCTGAATATGGCTCGATTTGCTGGGGTCACCACTGCAGAAATGTACTGGATGTAGTATGTACCGTCCTAGGTATATGATGAAAGTTTTGCAGAAGCGTTGCGTATGTTAGGCACAGTTTCTAATATACAATACGTACAAAGCTAGGGCAACCAAACTGTGATGGATTGTTGATGCTTCTTTCTATTCTACAATTCTAGTACTGTTCCCTTAGGAGAGAGTGCTATAATTCGAGTATCGATGATTATCTTCTGGACAAATGTGGTGAGACGGCGCCACTGGTGAAGCGATGCATGGTCGCTAGAAAACGTCAGCGAAGAGAGCGGATCAATGAGTACCTGGACAGGTACGTACATACTGCCGTATGCATGTATGTACTGTCGTGTACATACAGTACAGTACATATGTATGTAGTATACCGAATGCAGAGTCTAACTAAGACCCCTCCATTGCCTGAGTGGCTCCTGCGGTTTGGACTAATCGGAAGGTGTGCGTTGACTTTTCTGATGCAGTTTGGATGGCGACTGTACGGACGAGTTGTTAGCTGCCGCCTGTACGTGCAAGGACGAAGTGCGTGCATCCACTCGGGTGGGAATTCTGGAGGAGGGGTTGCAATGTCTGCGTCAAACTCGATTCGGCAGCAGTCTGCGTCTGCCCAGCTCGCAGCTGGTGCGAAATATGGCCGAATTGGCCTGTGGACCCAACGGACGCCGATTTCTCAGCGCCGCTCGTCGATTCCTACTCCGCAGAGGTAGAGAAGGTGGACGCCTTTTCACGGGCACAGCCGACACTGGATGAACACGTGACTGGGCATTCAAAATTTGTTACAGTAAAATAAAATCATTATTGTGTGCATGTACGGTGCTACATTTGACGCTACATAAACAAACGGAAGTAAGCTTGTGAGTAGTGTCAGTCAAGTGCGCGCAGCTGCACAATATGCATTGAGTTCGTACGGCAGAGGGAAGAAACAAGGACGGATCGGATCACACTGCCAACGGATCACACTGCACGCACACACATCACACTAAACCTACGTACACAGACGTACAGTTCAGTACTGTCTTTTGGTAACATTCAGTAGGAGAGTACCAAGCAAAGCACGTACGCAACTGCGTAAATAATGCGCAAAGCATATCTGTGATAAGGAAGGACGGGCAAACAAAGCTCAACGTCAACCTCTGGCTCCCACTTGCAGAGTCGCTGCTCTGTACTTTTGTCTACCTGTCTATATAGGAGAGTATCGAATATAGCGCAATCCGATTTGTTCTCACCCTCGCGGCAGAAACGGTGCAACTGTCAATCATGCCCTCATTAGGTTGGAAGAAAGGGAAGCGGTCGGAGGAGAAGAAGTCCCTGTTGGAAGATGGACTCACTGATCCAGATGCAGCTGAAGGAAAAAGCTATGGAGCTACGCCAACAAAGTATGTACAGTACATAGGGATTCTCTTATGTGCTACTACATTTTGCCCAAGATTTCAGTAGATTGGATGGGACCATACGATACTTTGCTGTATTACTGTTCTAGAACTGAAGAACAGCCAGCTAAAGCAGCTGCAAAGCCAGTGTCAGTCCTGACATTGGTAAGTTGTGCATGTACTACGTTAGTATGTACGGTCATGATTACATACAAAGGTGCCTAAAAAATGCAAATCCGCGCCCGTGTCTTTTGGATTTTGAGTGTGCCGCGAAACGACTCTTGGACTCGCTGTCGCTACAGGCACCGGCTGCAAAATACTCGCTCACATACTGCAATAATCCTATAATTACGCCGCTTTGCTTGGCAGAGTCATCCGTGTGGGGGTGTCTGTGGGATGCATTCTCCATAGCATACCGTAGGTCTAAGTACGTACGTACAATGATGGTGGCGTGACACCAGGAGTCCTGGTGACACACTAATTGTGATTTCTTGTTTCAGTTTCGCTATGCCACCGGGCTCGACCTTCTGCTCCTGTTGGTGGCCATCTCTGTTTCCCTGGTGGTGGGTGCAGGACGACCATTGGTCTCCATCATAATCGGTGGCGTAACCAACAACTTCATCTCAGCGCAGAACACCCTGAAGCCAAATGGCACATTGGGATTTGCTAATTCTATAATGGCAAGTGGCAGCTACGTGGATCAGTTCATGCAACAAGTCACACAGGGGACACTGCAGTACGTCTACTTGGGAATAGCTACTTTGGTGTGCGGATATTTCCAGGTACTTGAACGAGATTCTATGTTATGTATTATTGAGTACTGAGAACTGTTGGTTGTGCGAATTTCACTGAGAAATGATGAGTAGGCCTAATTGGGAAAACTGTCTTTCAGACAACGTTTTGGTTGACAACTTGTGAACGCCAGGTGCACAAAATTAGGAAAGAATTCTTCAAAGCCATCTTGAAGCAAGACATTGCCTACTTTGATGCAAATCAGTCTGGAGAAATGACGACGAAGTTGTCTGAGTGAGTCCTTTCATGCAAAGTGTGATGCAGGCGCGACTGCGCTTTGGAACAGTTCAGTTGGTGCATTTAGCAATCTGGAACGAATCAAGGAAGGTATTGGAGACAAGCTCGGCCTACTGGTCCAGTATACCGGCCAATTTTTCTCCGGTTTCATCATTGCGTTTATCTACAGCTGGAAAATGACGCTTGTGATGATGATTGGAACTCCGTTCATGATATTCTTTGGATATTCCATTGTCAAGGTAAAGAAAATTACATACAAGTTGCCAAACTTTCATCGTCTTCCAGATTGATGCTTTTTTGCTTTCAGATCATTTCTTCAGCTGCCAAGAAGGAACAGGAGAAATACGCTGTAGCAGGAGGCATTGCTGAGGAAGTGCTGTCATGCGTGAGAACTGTAATCGCCTTCAATGGTCAGGAATTTGAATGCAACAGGTGTTAAATTTGACAACAATAGTATTTTCTGTGATCTTGGCTAGAGATGGGCCGAGACTGGATTGTTGCTGAAAACGAGACCGAGACCGAGACTAGCAACTTTTTCCGAGACCGAAACCGAGACCGAGATTAGGGAATTTTGCCGAGACCGAGACCGAGATCGAGACCGAGACTAAGTATTGGTATAAAAACTTATGTCATTTCGTTTTCATTTTTTCCGATGGTCGTTTTCTATAAAAATAATAATGGCAAAAACAGTGGTGAATAGGTGGTTGACTTCTATTTGCTAATTGCTACTTTACATGGCTAAAGTCGCCCTGGGGGAGAAATTTTCCATGATAGGCAGCTAAAATCTTAGCGGAAATGCATGAAATTGCCTGTGAAATCACGATTTCAATCTAGTCTCGGTCTCGCCTAAAATAGGCCCCAAAAGTTGCGAGACCGAGACCGAGACCGAGAATTTGAAAATTCTAAAGTCGAGACCGAGACCGAGACCGAGATCGCCAAAAATGACCGAGATTTCCGAGACCGAGACCGAAACCGAGAGTCTCGGCCCATCTCTAATCTTAGCCTATGTCCTTAGATTATAGATAGAACACTCACTATTCTCTTGCTCAGATATCACGAAGCACTGTTGAAAAGCAAACATGAAGGCATCAAGAAGTCAATCTATTCTTCAATCATCCAAGGCACTGGTTATGTGGTACTGTTTGGCATCTATGCAATGGCGTTTTGGTATGGAACCAAGATGGTACTCAATGAAGAGCTTGAACCTGGAAGAGTGTTTACGGTAAATTTGTACATCTTCCTCAAAATCTGAATTTTGTCTTTACATAGAAAACGCTCTTCGTTGAGAAGATGGTTGAAATTGTTGCAGGTGTTCTGGTCAGTTTTGGCTGGGTCCATGGCATTGGGAGTGGGCGGCCCATTTTTGACCACTTTTGGAATCGCTCGTGGCGCTGCTGCTGCCATTTATCAAATCATTGACAGGGTTTGCTCTGATTTCCGTCTTGCAATAATAGAGTTCCTGCATTCAGACTTCAGCGTTCAATAGTAGCTTTCTGGGCGTTTGTACTTGTAGTGGTCGTGTGCATGAAGGTGTGAGGCTTTTGTTTAGAAACCATCCATAGATAGTAGCTCTTCGGATGGTAAAAAGATAATTTCTTGTGCTGGTCTAGTCAAGTTCGAAGGTGTCAAGTTCAACTATCCGACAAGGAAAGAAGTCACGGTACGTTGCATGTGGGTGTATACGTTTACGTAGGTAGGTCTATCTACTACGGGGTTATTTATTTATGTATTGTATGTACGAAACCAGAATACAATATGTCATGTCACTTGCGTTTGCGTTGTACGCGTTATAAATGCGCTTGGTGGTGCTAGGTTTTGGATGCGCTGTCGTTTCAAGTTGAGCCTGGACAGACGGTAGCTTTGTGTGGTTCCAGTGGTTGCGGTAAATCAACCGTTGTCAATCTGCTGCTGCGATTTTATGATCCCGATTCGGGCAAGGTAGGGTTATGTACATGTATGTAGCTGCAGCACACGGTTCTAGGTAAGTTTGCACAATGGCGATGTCTACGGATGAGCTCCAGTCTTCGTTCACCACTCATTTCATTTACCTGGCACCGACGTGACATATGTACGCACGTGCTCTTCAGATTACGATAGACGAGGAACAAATTCAAGACCTCAACCTTCACTCCTTACGGAATCTAATCGGAGTCGTCAACCAAGAGCCGATTCTTTTCGAAACTTCCATTGAGCAGAATATTCGATTCGGTCGCGCTGACATCACTCGACAAGAAATGGTGGCTGCAGCAAAACAAGCCAATGCTCACGACTTCATCAGCAAGCTGCCCCAAGGCTATCAAACACTGTGCGGCGAGGGAGGAGCTCAGTTATCCGGTGGTCAAAAGCAGAGGGTTGCCATCGCTCGTGCACTGGTCAGAGATCCCAAGATTCTTCTGCTGGATGAAGCCACGTCAGCTTTGGATGCAGAAAGCGAAGGCATCGTTCAGGAAGCGCTTGATAAGGTTAGCAACAGTGGCGCAACCAATTGCGTCTTTCCTACTGTTTCCTTCATTATTCTATACATGTGCCTTCATTCACCATACTAATAATGTTTGCACGTGGCGTGTTTTACGTATACCAACGACAATAACTCGGCGTTCGTGCGTGTGACATCTTAGGCTGCCAAAGGCAGAACCACCCTTGTGATTGCCCATCGCCTGTCGACCATCCGAAACGCGGACAAGATTTTGGTGTTGGATGCTGGTCGAGTGGCGGAGTCGGGGACACACGTGGAGCTGATGGAGAAGAAGGGACTCTACTTCCAGCTGGTCACGGCTCAAGTGTTCGAACAAGACCACGCAGAGCTGGAGCCGTCCGATTACGCTACCGGAACCGATGCAATGGACGCGTCCATTACTGCGAACGAAGATGGTACCGTATATACAATATGTTTCGTACATTGGTGTGCATAACCAACCATTACGACCCATTCATTAGTACACGTTATAATAATGTACCAAAATGGCTGCCAAATGGGTCAATGGCAGGGCCACATCTACAGTCGTTGAATATGAGATTAGCGCGCACATAGACGCCTACTCAATTGGATATCAAAAATTGGGTATTTCAAAGAACCCAAGGGGCGAATCTCTTCTAGGGATGCTCTCTTTCGTTCGTCTCCATTCTTCCCCCTTCAGAATTTTCTATTATGTTTTTGGTTTTTTGTTTGGTGTTCCCGATCGGGTACAAAAAACAAAAAATGCTCTCTTTCGTTCGTCTCCATTCTTCCCCTCTAAGCAGAATTGTACTATGTATGTTTTTGGTTTTATTTTCACACACACACACCAAACACCCCGACCAAAACCTCCAAACACCCGTATTTTTCGCTGAAAATGGGAAGAAGTGCATTTCTGCTGCATGAAAAACGTATGTGTATTAGATATGGGTTATATAAATAAAAAATAAAATCGACAATTTGTGGGTTATATTCAATATCGGGTTATATTCGATATCGGGTTATACACCAAACTTTACAGTATTTTCACACACCCCTCGAATTTCTTTAGGCGAAGCTCCGGAGCTGCCCCGTCTGCTTTCTCAATCCCGTACGCTGTCTCGTGGATCTCGAAGGAAGCGAACCGTCTCCACAACTTCCGGCTCTTTGGCGGACACGGAGTTGTCGACGGACGGCGCATCCAGCGTCCGCCGTCGCCGTCATTCGCTCTTCCAACCGAAGAAGGCGGAATCGGACAAGGAGCGCGTCAAACGCGAGATGCAAGAGGAGGGCGTCGGGGGATCCAATCTGCTCCAGATTCTCAAATGCGCTCGACCCGAGTGGCCTCATCTTTTCGTGGCGTTCGTTGCATCCACGATCGGAGCTGCAATCATGCCGGGTTTCGCGTTTCTTTTGGGACAAATTGTTCAAGTAAGGAGAGTAGAGTTTTGAACGTGGTGTAGGCCTATCAATAGGGTTGGAAAGCGAGGATGGGAACGCAATGGTTTTTAGGTGTTCAGCCTCCACGGCGAAGAGCTGAGGCAAGGCGGAAATTTTGTGGCGCTCATGTTCGTGGTTATAGGAGTTGTCGATGGCATCACAACCTTCTTATCGGTAAAATAAACGAAACATCATGCTTTTCTGTTTTGCAGTTAGTAGTTACCTACGCGGTTCAATGCTATCGTGTGTGTATGGTCCAGGTGTTGTTCTGTGGCTTTTCCGGCGAAAATATTACAAGTCGCTTACGTATGGCCGTCTTCAAAAATGTTCTCAGGCAAGACGTGGCATATTTTGACGATCCCAAGCACTCGACAGGGAAAGTGTGCACTCGACTAGCCACCGACGCGCCAAATGTCAAAGGGGTAATGTCAGTCATGGTCCATACTATCCCGCACTAATTTATCAGAACAAACGCAAAAATATAAATGGGAATGAGGTTGTTTACAGGCCATTGATTTTCGTCTGTCCCTAGTGTTTCAAGCAGTGATGTCTATGGTCGCTGGGACCATCATGGGCTTAGTTTTCGGTTGGCAAATGGCTTTGGTTGTGCTGGCGTTGCTGCCTATTATGGGATTAGCTGGCTATATTCGTGCCAGAATTTTCGAGGGCAAAGATGCAGCAGATAATAAGCTGCTGGAAGAAGCTGGAAAGGTTACAATTATACTGTACATAGCCTAAAGTATGTACTACATATGATATGAACTATTATTTGCGAATGATGATTACGTAACTTGTAGACAGCTGCCGAAGCCATCGAGAACATCAAAACTGTGCAAGCTTTGACGCTGGAGCAGAAATTTTTTGAAATCTACTGCGAGCAGCTGGCTGTACCGCATGCTCGAGCGTTGAAGAAGGCGCATGTACAGGGTGTTGCTTTTGGTATCGCTGTCAGCACCGTCTATTTCATCTCTGGCGTCTCATTCGAATGGGGCGGATTTTTGGTGAAGTTGGGAGTGATGGAACCGGTTGCTGTATTCAGGTAGCTTACACTATTACACTTTTATTGCTCTGTACACTTTTATTAGAATTCTAATGACTATTGTTTGTTTGCAAAAGTGTGAAAAACATGTGCTTTTTCAGGGTATTTTTTGCCATCAATTTTACTGGCACCAACTTGGGTATGGCCACCGCCTACTTTCCAGAGTACATGAAGGCCAAGAATTCGGCAGCACTAATTTTCAAAATGATCAACATGGTGCCAAAAATTGACAGCTACGCACCAACTGGACTCAAGCCGGTACAATGAGTCATTATCCATTTTCAAGCGTATTACGTATTTGTACCAGTGTTGCCATTGTCATTTATTGCCAATTTTTTGATGTGTAGAAACTGGAAGGAACAGTTGTGTTCGGAGATGTGTACTTCTCCTATCCAACTCGACATCAAGTGATGGTCTTGAGAGGTCTGAAGCTGTCAGTTCACCCTGGAAAGACCATCGCTCTGGTTGGCCAATCGGGATGTGGCAAGAGTACAGTGGTGAAGTTGATCGAAAGATTCTACGACCCCATGCATGGACAAATAGTAAAGCAGCTTTCTTCACTACTGGTTTAGGCCCTGGTTTTTGGTGGAAATTGCACGTTGTCTTGTAGCGCATCGACGACTTTGATCTTCGCACACTGAATATTGCCCACTTGCGTAGTCAACTGGCTCTGGTCAGTCAAGAACCAGTGCTCTTCGATACAAGCATCGAAAGCAATATCACATACGGCCTAAAAGATGTTCCGCATGAGAAAGTGGTGGAATGCGCACAGCTGGCAAATATTCATGATTTCATCGTGTCATTACCAGATGTGAGTCAGTAGCACATCCCAATGCATGCATGAACACTAAAAATGCTGCGGGTTGTGCGATCAACGGTTGTCGGTTATTGACTGCAGATTAATACAGCAGTACAGAGGGCCACTAATATGCTATTTGGTTTGAAAGGGATACAAAACGCGGGTTGGTGAGAAGGGCACTCAGCTATCGGGTGGTCAAAAGCAGAGGGTTGCCATCGCTCGTGCATTAATCAGAGATCCCAAAATTCTTCTACTGGATGAAGCCACTTCAGCTCTGGATACGGAGAGTGAAAAGGTAATGGGATTACTTATGTATATACGTAGGTGGAATACCAGTTGTGGATTAGAATGAAAATGTCTCTTTGCAGATAGTGCAAGAAGCTCTGGATAGAGCAAGAGAAGGTCGCACTTGCATCATAATCGCACATCGACTATCCACAGTCCAATCTGCTGACACAATCGCTCTGATCAAGAATGGAAAAGTTGTGGAACACGGTTAGATAAAACATTGAAGTAAAGCATGGTAGAGCTTGGTACATTTGGTGTGACACGACACAGTGGCTGGAAGGAAAGTCATTCAATTCCAGGGTCTCATGCTGACTTGGTGGCGAAGAAAGGCTTCTACTACACGTTGACCAAGAAGCAAAACTTGTGATTGCGCGGATGAAAATGGACTTTAGGAAATTAATGATTGGCTTAGTAGCATCATTTTTGGTAGCATGCACCAGAATTGAACAAAAATGTTGCATGCTGATGACGTATACCGTATTTTTGGGTGTATAGCCCCGGGGCTATACAAAAATCGAGAGGTCTGATGGGGGTTATACACTGGGGGGATATACACTGGGGGGGATATACATGGGACAAAATTTTTGTTTGTGAGAGGTGTGCAGAGGCATGTTTTTTTGGTCAAAAGTACGTGTTTTAGGGCATAATCGCAGTTAAAACAGGGTTATTCTAGTATAAGACATGCTCAGCAAAGCTTATAGGCATAGTAGCTTGGTGTAGGAGTGGCTATAGCTAGCTTATGACCAGCTTACATAGGTAGGTTAGGTACCTTCCAGTACATGGGGGGTTATACACCAGGGGGGTATATACATAGGACAAACTTTATGTTTTGCCAATGGGGGGTTATACACTGGGGGGATATACTCAGGGGGGATATACACTCAAAAATACGGTAGATGGATAGTACGTGTTGATGCAGCATGTCGCATGCTGATGACGTACGTATGGATAGTACATGTTTTGTAAAGGTCTGTCGCCACTTCATCACGTGCCTATGGTTGAATTTATTTGTTGACCTTGCTGGACGATAGATAAGAAATGAATTTTAGACGTGATGCAACCAACCTGTTTGTTTTGCACATAAGTTCTGTACTTCGGCATTAGCTCAGCTCGCGCTGCGTTATACGCCGTGTGGCATGTGCTGCGCGTCCAATAGTTTATACAGTACGATCGAAAGGCTACTGCCAAAATTGAGGTGTAAAAAATGCCTGCGATTGGAAAGCGCGGCCATTCCAAAGGAAAGGAAGATGAAAAGAAGAAGCTTTTAGGCGTGGAAGCTGAAACTCAAGATTATCAGGATCCATCTTATGGTACCACTGGGTACGTACATATGTATGTGCTAAATGCACGCCTACAGGAACTGCTACATACCTACCGGCTGTTTGTTTAATGTTTAGTATGTATTTATTATGCAACCTACAACACAAAGTGCTCATAACTTAAACATTGGGGGGTCAAAATCGGCAGTGGCGTGAGAAGCGCCTCGATTTTTGAAAGGTGTGCTGTTCCACTCGGCGGAAACGTCCATTCGGACTTTGCAGCATACAATACCAAAACATAGGCAACATTGCCTGGCCCATTTTTTCGCAGACACATGTAGCATACTAGCATCTCACTTTTTTCCTCATTGGTGCTATTGGATGCATCTGAGCAGCTATACTGCTACTGGCCATCACCTGCGTAGTACATCCCTTGAGCTTCTCCAATGAAGCAGACCTCACTGGCATATCTCACTCCTATGTACTGTAGCTTCAGCTTTCTCTCAGCTTCAAAATTCTGGGCAATTTCCAACCGCATCCTGGTACATACTAAGGTTTGGTTTGGTGTATTACCCGATCGGGTTATACAAACAAAGTCGACCAATTTGCTCAGGGTATACTCGATATCGGGTAATGCAAAATATCGGGATATACAGAGTGTCTCATAATAAACCATCCACATTTCCGTGCATGTAACTATGGAACCACACCTTAGATTTTCATGCGGTCTTTTCTATTTTGTAGCCAAGGCTTCAACTGAGATCTGTACAAAATTTCAGCAATTTGGTCCACATACTTCTGAAGTTGCGACGGTTTGAATCCAGAAGCTCAAAATCGGCGTTTTATTTAGTATGGAGGAAAATTTCGGTCTTAATTTTTCAAGATACCCAGTTCCATGCGCTTGCTATGCTGGCACTGGGATACACATTTCCTAGCATTTTGGGACATCTTTTTTCATTATGAGACAAATTTTAAGTTAGACCATGCACAGAAGACCCCTAATCTGCACTACCAGTTCGAAAAACCCTCGTTTATTGACCGCCGGAGAAAGAAGGTGTTTCAGCAGCTTTCAGTGGGCCTATTAAGCTGAAATTTTGTACACATCTCAGTTTAAGCCTTGGCTACAAAGTAGAGAAAACCGCATAAAAATCTAAGGTGTGGTTCCAGAGTTACATGCACGGAAAGGTGGATGGTTTATTATGAGACACCCTGACTGTATATCAAAACTTTGCCCATTTCAGCGTAAAACAGCTTTTAAAGCATCTCAATATCTCAACATCTCAATATTTTATTCAATGCCCCAAAATGATGAAACAAGGTGGTATCACTATGGCAAATCCAATACTGTAATGCCGCGTTTATAATCCCCTCGAATATAACCCCCTCGTATATAACACCCCTAATCGGCCACTAAGCTCATTTGCCCTCGTATATAACCCCCTATCATAAACCGCAAACGACAGTAAAAATAAACGTTTTTACATAGAAAACGCGAAAAGAGCACCTTTTTACTTCGTTTTACTGCAAAAAAACAGTGCGTCTGACAGCATAAGGTCAAAAATGAGCTCAAGAGGCCAAAAAACCCCATATTGGGCGCTGTTGGAAAATGCCTTCTTCGTATATAACCCCACCCCGTGTATAACCCCTCCCCGTACCTGTATAACCCCCTAATCGGCCACTAACGTTTTATTAACCCGCGGGGGTTATAAACGAGGCATTACAGTATACACCAAGTAATTTTAAACAGGAAGTTGACCTATGTTGTTGCAAAAGCAGACATTTTCATTCTTTTTATTCTAATTGAAGCAAAAATCCTTTTTTTGTCTTCTATTGTCGATATCCTGTAGATATTCATTGATGCATTTCAGCATAATCTATTGTTAGTTGACCTAAGCAACAGGAGCATAAATCCCTTTTCCATAGATCCGCAACGCCATTACGTCCGTCAGCTATTACACTATTACACACATAAAAATAGGACTTGAACAGGCGTCAGCTTGTTAGTGCATAACATTAATGAAATTTTGCACACTTGTCAGGTATATTTTCAAGATTCTATTAGAAAATAATGGGTAAAATTTGCGCATTATTACAGAAGTTATGAGCACTTTTGAGGTTACAAAATATCAAAATAAACAGGCTATATAAAAAGCGTGTAAGCAAGCATAAAAAGCCTACTTTATCGAATTTTTAGATCTAAAAATGCCGAAATCAAACTGCCTGAAAAGGAGAAGAAACCAGCTGGACCCAAGCCACAGTCACTTCGGCAATTGGTAAAGTGGTAGAATTGAGCTGACCATGCATTAATCCCGTGTGCAATTTTATCTATAGTAGCCTATGTATGTGCCAGCCGACCCGTGCATGTACTGCGTTACGTATTTATATTATTGTTCAGTTTCGATATGCCACTGGCTGGGATCTGATTCTGCTCGTCTTGGGAAGTGTGATGTCCATGGCGGTCGGTGCTGGTTGGCCATTCATCTCAACCATCTTCGGCTCCATGACCAATAACTTTGTGGCAGCTCAAAACTCCTTTGACAAATTCGGAGGAAACAGCTCCAACGGCATTCTCAGCAGCTCAGATGACAATCTAACAGCTGGGCCTGGATTCGACCTGGTTACCGTAGCTGACATTCCTGCAGATTTGCAGACAAGCAAGGATGAGTTTCTTGACAAAGTCATCCAAAATTCGCTTCAGTACACCTATCTGGGCTGTGTCATACTGGTAGCTGCGTACCTCCAGGTATGCACGCAAGGCAGATTAGTGTGTACGACAATATTGTTTTGTCCAGTATGAGAAAAAAATTTTCGTGAAGGACTTTTGTGATTACAGACAGCTTGCTGGTTGACGGCCAACGAACGCCAAATTTACAAGATTAGGAAGAAATTTTTTGAAGCCATCCTGAGGCAGGATATCGCTTGGTTCGATGAGCATCAATCTGGAGAAATGACGACCAAATTGAATGAGTGAGTGGTTTTGATAACTCTGCAGCTTTTGTGCATAGTAGATGATTCGTAACCCTACATCCATTATTATTATTTTTCAGCAATCTGGAGCGCATGAAGGAAGGCATGGGTGACAAATGTGGACTGCTTCTGCAGTACGTGGCTCAGTTTGTCGCTGGTTTCATCATTGCGTTCACTTACAGCTGGAAGTTGACACTTGTGATGATGTCACTGACGCCGTTGTTGGCTGGTTGCGGCGTTTTCATGTCAAAAGTGGGTACAATACTGCATGCACATTCTTGAACCTGGACCGTAAGCTTGATGTACCCAAACCGGCTGTTCCGCCTTTTAGCTGATCGCGAGCTCGACCAAGAATGAACAAGCCAACTACGCGGTAGCCGGTGCCATCGCTGAAGAAGTGTTCAGCTGCGTACGAACAGTGATCATGTTCAATGGTCAAAATCAGGAGTGTGATCGATACAAGAACGCACTGCAAAAGGGGAAGAAGGACGGAGTGTTGAAGGCTCTCTACACTGGAGTCGGTCTGGGCATCACCTTTCTCATCATCTTCAGCTCATATGCTCTAGCTTTTTGGTAGGTTTGTCTATGTAACATCAGGAGTAATAAAAAGGGGGAGTGACAAACGGCCGCTTCCATACAAACGGCTGATTTTCACACGCAAAGTTCGAAGCATTTCAGCGGTCGTAGAGAAATAAAACTGGCACCATTGAATGCGCCGATTCTTCTTCTTTCTAATGGTGTCAGCTTCGTTGAGGTCCGAGGACTCCTTCCATTTTATTCTTAGCGGGAAGTAGAGGGTACTTTTGAACCTCAATTTTTTCTCGGGGAATGCTCTGGACGGGTATCGCCGATCGCCAGATCTGGCGATCACGCTGCTTTCGCAAACCAGCCAGCGTGTATCGCCAGATCTGGCGATGATCGCCAGATCTAGCGATCCTCGCAGCGTGCTCGCCAGATCTGGCGATCATCGCCAGATCTGGCGATACATGCTACCTGGTGTGCTTGATCGCCAGATCTGGCGATCATCGCCAGATCTGGCGATCAGCATCGCCAGATCTGGCGAGCACGCTGCGAGGATCGCCAGATCTGGCGATGGCGATACACGCTGGCTGGTTTGCGAAAGCAGCGTGATCGCCAGATCTGGCGATCATCGCCAGATCTGGCGATACCCGTCCAGAGCATGTTGCCTGAACAAATTTTTTCCTAAAACTTCATCAACATATGCAGTTTTTGATGGGGAATCCGATAGGCAGAATCGGCGCATTCAACGGTGCCAGTTTTATTTTTCTACGACCGCTGGATTGCTTCGAACTTTGCGTGTGAAAATCAGCCATCTGTATGGAAGCGCCGTTTGTCACTCCCCCTTTTATATTACTCCTGGTAACATGTACAGTTGTTTGTTGGGCTGGGAGCAGTCCGTTTTCCTTTACACAGCTACATTACATACCCTACATACGTAGTAGTGTGCACCATTACGGTACCGTATTTACCGGTGCATAGCCCCCCAATGCATAGCCCCTCCCTATGCATAGCCCCATATTGGCAAAACATAAAAAGTGCCCAATGCATAGCCCCCCCTATGCATAGCCCCATATGTACTGTACAGTACCTGAACCTACCTATGTAGGCTGGTCATGTGGTACCCATAGCCACTCCCACACCAAGCTAAGATGCCTATAAGCCTGCTTGGGGGTGTAATGTACTAGAATAACCCTGTTTTGACCTCAATTATGCCCTAAAACACGTGCTTTTGACCTAAAAAATATGCCTCTGCGCACCTCTCAAAAACATAAAAAATGTCCCATGCATAGCCCCCCCAATGCATAGCCCCCCTATGCATAGCCCCATATAGGACCTCTCAATTTTTGCATAGCCCCGGGGCTATGCACCGGTAAATACGGTATTTCTGTTACATAAGTTGCTCGTTTAGGTATGGCTCAACAGTGATTCTATCTGGAGAAATTGAACGCGGCACCGTTTTCACAGTGAGTTTTAGCAGAAGGAAGCTCTGAGCGGTTTCACAGTACATTCTTATTCCTCTATGCCATGCCATGCACTGTACGTACCTATAATACATACCATCAAAAATGTTAGGTATGTATGTACTGTACATGTACCGTACCGTATAGGTGTTCTTCTCTGTGATGTTGGGCTCCTTCGCTCTGGGCAACGCAGCACCTCAGATCTCAACTGTGGCCATCGCTCGTGGTGCAGCCACGGCAATCTACGAGATCATTGATAGAATTCCAGAGATCGACGCCCAATCCACAGACGGCAAGCATCTGCCAAGCACCAAAGGACGCGTTGAATTCAAAGATGTCCACTTCAACTATCCCACTAGAAAAGATGTCAAAGTATCGTAATGCCAATTATTTTCTAAATGGTACAGCTGCGATGTTCTCTCCCATTGGAAAAAATTCCAGGTGCTCAATGGTATGAGTTTTGTTGTGGAACCTGGAGAGACGATCGCATTGTGCGGATCGAGCGGTTGTGGCAAGTCCACAGTGGTCAACCTTATCCTAAGATACTACGATGTGGACTCTGGTAGCATTACCATTGATGGCGTTCCAGTGACAGAGCTGAACTTGAGAGGCCTGAGAAATCTGATTGGAGTTGTCAGCCAAGAGCCTGTGCTGTTTGAGACTACCATTGAGGAGAATATAAAGTTTGGCAAGCCAAATATTACTCACGCGGAAATGGTGCGAGCCGCGAAAATGGCCAATGCACATCAATTCATCATGAAACTGCCACAGGTACCTACATTTGCAAGTTTATTTCCATTCAATACACAGTACGTATGTAATGTATGTATTTACTGTAATGTTTCGTGTATTGCCCCCCTCGAATATAGCATCCCCCTCGTATATAGCCCCCCTAATCAATCGGTGCCTATCGTCATTTGTACTCGTATATACTAGCCCCATATCAGAGACTGCGAAAAACGACGAAAACGAAGGTTTTTACAGCTGAAAACTGCGTTTTCGACGTGTTTCTAGCCATAGCAGTTGATGGCAAATCGTTTAGGACAGACAGTTTGGGATACATTTTGGTTTTTACCCCTCTTGACCATCCCTTCAGACATGGCCGATCATAGCCCAAAATGATAATTTTTGCGCAAGAATAGCTTGTTTTGTACCACTTTAGCTTGAAAACATGCAAAATAAACCAGAAAAACGAGTTCAGGAGGTCAACAAACCTTACTTTGGTCACTAAATGCAAAATGCCCTTTTATATAGCCCCCTTTTGTATAGCCCCCTCTCGAATATAGCCCACCTAATCGGGGCTTACCGATCATATAGCCCCAGGGGGCTATCCACGAAACATTACAGTATGTATACATGTATGAGGATGTTTACACACGACGACGCGATGTTATCTGCGCCATATGCACGGAGACACTTTTCGCACCACACCTCGCAAGCAATCTTGGTCGTATTGCTGCTGCACCACGCTACTCAGTGCTGTTTTTCTTTTTCTGGCAAGCGGTCGGTTTCCCATTTTCTTCCGTTGAAGAATTTTCTCCCCTCCTCTATAGTCGGAGAAACGATCAAGAGTTCGCTTGACAATTTTGCCGCTCCTGTAGCAATGTAACATTTCTAAAACATTCTAAACAAGATAGCAATAGTTTTTGAAAAAAGGCGAAAACCCGGTTGCTATTCTTGTTTAGAAATGTTATATTGCCACGGGAGCGGCAAAATTGTCAAGCGAACTCTTAATCGTTTCTCCGACTATACTAACATGACGGATCCTAATCAAGTGGCAGCTGCGGTGTTAATGGAGGAAGCGAAGCGGATGACGGTGAATGCTCGGCGCATGATAGAAGATGCTAAGCGCATGATGGAGGATGCACGACGTATGATGGGAGATGCTAATCGGTTGACGGAGGCAGCCCGACGCATGACGGAGGATGCGAAGAGAATGCTGCTTGAAGATGCGCACAGGAGCCGGAGCAGCACGGCGAAAACAGAGCAGGGCAGAAGAAGCAGCGAAACAACAACGGATACGACAGGTGGACGCGTGCGCCCGAGCAGGAAGAAGAGAGCAGCCAGCGTGCCGAAGGAGAGAGCAGCTGTCGAACAGCGACCGAGTACCGTGAGACGAAAAACGAAGAGTGCTACAGCGGCTGAAACCCCCGTCACAAGTAGAAGTACAACAACTGCCAGCAGAGAAAGGCGAAAGAGCCAAGAGCCGAAAACGCGCAAACGTCCAGCGTCGGCGACTCCATCGCGACAGCAGCTGAGGGCAGTTAAAGAGAGCCACCTGTCGCTTTGATGAAAATATTGATCGACTGATCTCCGTACTAGCTCTAACTAATCAACTTCTTGTTGTTTTTTTTGAGGTGCCATGTGAACATAAAGAGCACATAGCCTAGCCACACATAGCCTACTTGTACGGAACATTGAAACATGAAACTAACACTAAAGGAAGGTCTTTTTGGATTACTTACAATTTATTCCGACATACTCCTAAAGCCTAACAGAGCTCTTCAACGAACCTGGCTGTTGTACGTACTGTAAATATACGTAGAGCCATGCTCAAAAGGGATGCCATGCCATGCCGCACGCAACACGATTCCATGATAAATGAAGCACAAATTGTGCAGTCATACTAATTTACACGATTTGCCATTGGAAACGTTGCTTGTTTGTAGGGGTACAGTACAAGGTGCGGTGAAGGCGGAGCTCAACTATCGGGTGGTCAAAAGCAGAGGGTTGCCATCGCTCGTGCACTGGTCAGAGATCCCAAGATTCTTCTGCTGGATGAAGCCACGTCAGCTTTGGATGCAGAAAGTGAAGGCATCGTTCAGGAAGCGCTGGACAAAGTACATAATCGTGTGTGCGATCTCATCTCAATGTGCTGTATTTACGAATCTTTTTTGTGCATACATATGCGCATACAAATTCTTGCTAAAGGCAGCAGAAGGCAGAACCACCATCGTTATCGCTCATCGCCTATCCACAATTCGTAATGCGGACAAGATTTTGGCAGCGGAAAACGGGAGGATTGTGGAGATGGGAAACCATGCGGATTTGATGACGGCGAAGGGACTGTACCATCAGCTGGTGACTGCGCAACTTTTCGAAGACGCAACTGCTTCTGATTACGCCTCAGCTTCCATGGATACTGGAGCTGAGCGCAAGGATGAAAGTATTGCTGCCACCTACATATGTATGTACTAGTTAGTTATGTACTGTACACAGTGCATTGACGGGTTTTACAACGCTGTGTAGTACGTAACAAGTCCATAGATACGTACGTGAAAGATAGGGTCACGCCACGCCCCTCACAGCCGATATATTTAGGTACAGTACATTACATACCAACCCCATGATGTACATGCAGGTGTACGTAATTTATTACGTAGATGAGGACAGCGGAGCGGAACTGAACGGCCGTCGACGGTCTTATCGACACTCTCGCGGTCAGCAGCAACGGCGAAGGAGCAGTGGTGGTGGTGGTGGTGGCGCTGATTCCGTCCACAGCTTCGGCTCTGAATCCTGGGCCGATTCGGATTTGTCGGAGCACGGCGGTCGAAGGCGCAGACGCAGTCGACTCCTGTCCAAGGTGGCCACTGAGCAAGATCGACTGAAGACGGAGCTGGAAGAGGAGGGACTGCAAAAATCAACCTTCCTCCAGATACTCAGAGCCAACCGACAAGAGTGGCCCTACATCGCCTTGGCACTCACCGCTTCCGCTGTCCGTGGCGCTGTCATGCCGGCATTCGCCTTTTTCTACAGTGAAATATTCAGGGTAAGAGCTCATTTTGAAGAGGCGATTCACCGACGAACGTACGTACACGTGCAGTACTTACATTATTGTATACTTCATTACGGTCTTCATTGCGGCCTTATGTTCAACTTGTGGCATAGATGTCAGTTATGACTTGCAGGTTTACAGTAAACAAGGTGAAGAGCTTCGGAAAGGCTCCATATTCTGGTCGCTGATGTTTGTAGTCATCGGTGTAATCAACGCGATCGCAACTATCACTTCCGTAAGATAAAGAAAGAAATTTTTTTTAATTTGCAGCCTGCAGGCAAGTTAGTATGTTCACTACCCTTACCGCTTACTTTCCTTCCTACCCACTTTTAGACCTTTTGTTTCGGCTACTCTGGTGAGCACCTGACCTTTCGATTGCGGTACAAAACCTTTCGAAATATTCTGCGCCAAGACGTGGCCTATTTCGACGACGCCAAGCATGGAACTGGCAAGATGTGTACTCGACTGGCCACGGATGCGCCAAACATCAAAGGGGTTGGCCAGGCTCTATAATGTTTTATGTACGTGTTTAATAAGGATGAAACATCATTCATACGAGGTTACTATGTACGTACGTAGTTCCTGTTCAGGCTCTTGATTTTCGACTGGCTCAAGTGATTGCTGCATTCGTCTCTGTAATTTTGGGCTGTATCATCGCTTTCATCTACGGCTGGCAATTAGCTCTTCTGGTGCTGGCCGTTCTTCCTTTACTGGCTTTCGGCGGCTATTTGAGCTTAAAAATCCGAGAAGGGAGCCAGAAGGCGGATGCCAAAATGCTGGAGGCAGCTGGAAATGTATACACACGCACCCTCAATGTACACGTACGGCATAGATGCGTACCTACGGTACGTACAGTATACAATACAGTAGACAGGTTCTTGATCGTTTATTGCCCAATTTCTGCTTAGCAACATGGGACAGAGAGCGCCTCTTTTCTTATGTGGGAAGGAGAGGAGCGTTTTATTGCCGCAAGAAGCTGGTGCTAATTAGGTTTGGCATTTTCTTGGGATTGAAGTTTGATTATGTTTCTTTCCACGTAATGTAGACGGCGGCAGAAGCGATTGAAAATGTGCGGACGGTGCAAGCTCTGACTAGAGAATCCACCTTCTACGAGACATTCTGTCGCGAAATCGAACAGCCTCACAAGGCGTCCTTGCGGAAAGCGCACATCCAAGCTGTCAGCTATGCCTTCGCTCAGTCTATTTTCTTCTTCCTTTACGCAATATCTTTCCGATTCGGTGGCTATCTGGTGGGTCAAGGGCTAATGGAACCGATGGACGTTTACAGGTACTTTACCTCGCCTGTATCCGCATAGAGCTGCGAACTCAGTTTCACTTTCACAGCGTGATCAATCTTTCTCTTCTGGATGTCTATTCTATAACGGTGGATGGCTGCTTGTGTTTTGTAGGGTGTTCTTTGCTATCTCCTTCAGTGGAATGACCCTCGGCATGGCCACTTCCTACTTTCCTGAGTTTCTGAAGGCCAAATTTAGTGCATCTCTGGTTTTCAGCATTATGCGGGAAGAACCACGCATTGACAGCTACTCAACAGTCGGACTAAAACCTGTAAGGTCATCGCATGCCAAACCTCCAGTCTGTGGAATACATCATGACTAGGAAGCCTGGCTTTTGCTTTGTGGATATAAAAATATACAGGATTTAACGGGTGCGCTGGGCTTCAAAAACGTGTGTTTCACTTATCCTACACGGGAGAAAGTACTGGTGCTGAACGATATGAACTTCCGCCTCAGAGAGGGCAAAACGCTGGCGCTGGTTGGTGCTTCTGGTTGTGGAAAGAGCACGGTGGTCAAACTGCTGGAGAGATTCTATGATCCGCAAAGTGGACAAATTGTACGAAGATTTGTTGTACTCCGTTGTAGTGAACCAGCGAATGCCGCTTATTTTCATGTCAGTTGATCAATGACTATGACCTCAGAACGCTCAACGTCCAGTTTGTCAGGGGTCAAATAGCGATGGTCAGTCAAGAACCCGTCTTGTTCGATTGCAGCATCAAGGACAACATCACCTATGGGCTGAAAGGAGTGACGCATGGACAAGTTATTGCAGCTGCGAAATTGGCCAATATTCATGATTTTGTTGACAGTCTGCCTGAAGTGAGTTTTCAGAGAATCTTGAAGGGTGAAGTGAAAATTCTCTTTTCTGATTTAAGAACATTATTCAAAAAGAGTGCAGTGTTGCTTTGCAGAAATATGACACGCGGGTAGGTGAGAAGGGTACTCAGTTATCGGGTGGTCAAAAGCAGAGGGTTGCCATCGCTCGTGCACTGGTCAGAGATCCCAAGATTCTTCTGCTGGATGAAGCCACGTCAGCTCTGGATACGGAGAGTGAAAAGGTAATGAACTTCTAAAGTTGAGTGGAATGTAGAAGATAGTTGGCTTGATGCGAACATAGAATGGCGTGTCATCCTTACAGATAGTGCAAGAAGCTCTTGATAGAGCAAGAGAAGGTCGCACTTGCATCATTATCGCACATCGACTCTCCACAGTTCAATCTGCGGACACCATTGCAGTCGTGAAAAATGGCAGAGTTGTCGAACAAGGTGTGTGCCGTACCTACTTACTACCACACAATACGTACAGATATAGCCTACGATGTACGTAGGTACCGTACTTTATGTACGTACTGTACTTATGTACAGTGAGTGCTCTGTACGTAAGTGTTTCCATGTGTGCTCAGGTAAACAGCAGATATGTAAGGTGTCAGTAGTGAAAAGCACAATGCGTGAACTGAGTTGCGTCATCCTGATTCGTGATGTAGGCTGTAGGCTACTTATGTACTAGTGAATTTTATTGCGTTGCAGGCAGTCATGCAGAGTTGATCGCCAAACGTGGAGCATACTTCAACCTGACGAAAAAGCAAAATGTGCAGTAGCCGGCCCGCAGCGCAGCTCCCAGTATATGTCGATATTCACAGCAATGTGCGGTGCATCATTTCGAACAATGATTGATCTCGATTCTTTCATAGACTTTGATTGATGCTTGATTATTGTGCAGATATTTATGCATAAACATTTTTTTGCTGATAGCTAACGCTCGAGCTTCTTGACCATTCCAGTGGCGCTCCATTGAGATATTGTTTATTTGGCCGAGATCATAGGCTCCTCAAACAATAGTCACGGCTTTACTTTTCAGGTTTTGTCCTCTGATCTGCCTTTCTTTAAAAGATGCCGTCTGAAAGCGTTTGCGCCGGGTTAGGCTACAAGTGGGCTTTTGGATGCGATGAGGAGAGCTGCTGCAAGGCTATACACATGCAATGGGTAATCTTCGTTGTCGCCATGTGCATCATTTGTATGGGCGCAGTCACTTTCAGCATCTGGTTCTGGACTGTTTACATGAGGTGGTATGATGAACTGTTGTACAATACTGTATGTACTGTAAGAGTATGTAGCACATCGTACAACTACACATAACTGATTATTCCACTGATCAGTGGTCACGGGCCTAATGATATGAATGCTGTTTGGCTCAAGCGCCTCCTTTGGTACACCTTAGGTGGGATAGGTAGCCAACAAAAATTTGAGGCGCAAAAGACCAAATTACTTGTTTGTCAGAGACTCTGTGGCATGTGTTCGTTCATATCTAACGTACAGTAATTTTGCGCCTCTTGCAGCTGAATTTTAGGGCGCAAGAAGAAAACAGGGGCGCAAATGCGCCTCAAGTTACCACGTACCTACCCCCCCCCCCCCCAGACCTATGTACATACTGTGCTTGCTATCTGCTTCAGACATCCTTTAATGCCAGCTTCCAGCACTAGCGTTATCTACGAAGGATCAGAAGAAGGCGACATCGAGATGGAAGAAAGGAAATCACTAAGCGGCACTTCTTCGTCGTCTTCCTTTTCCAGTTGCAAACAAATAAGAGAAGATCGCTGAAGCAGCAGGCGTGGCGCAGATTCGTCCAATTTGAAGCAATTGCGCCGCCAAAGCACCCTTTTCTTGCCACCAGTACGTATGTCTCACACTGCCACGTTCCCTGCTATCGTTAGCTTGTTTTTACGCTTTGAAGAAAGTTTTCTTTTGAGTCTTGATTCTGTTACACTACATGCTCAGGGACATAAATTAACCGGAAACGTTGATTGTCCGATAAGGTATGATAAAGTTTTATTCTGAAGAATTACACATGCAAAAATACGCCAGAGCTGGTTCATTATTCTTCTCTTTGCCTAAGCTTCACGTTGATTTGGGCTGGATACAGCATGCATCCCACAGCTTCAGGCTGCACTGGTGTTTTCTGTTCTCCTTCATTGACAGAAAACTGAAATTTCTTGAGCAAGGAAGCAAACAGAAGCACCGTAGATTGAGTGAGAACGCCAGAAAATTCGGCATTGTTGAAACCTGTAAATACCGGCATAAAGCAGTGTTGTGTTTGGACAGTTAAAAAAAACTTAAAAGTTACCGAATCCAAGAATTGGAGTTTCCTCCACTGAAGTAGATTCGTCGACTTTCGAAAATCTCTGAGGTTCGAAGCTTCCAGCGTTTGGTAACCTCAGCTTATTCCTCATGAGCGGCCAGTAGTTGACCAGAAACGTGGTGCCAATTGGAAACTGGAAGTTGTGCAGTTGGAGCTCTGCGATGGAACGATGCAGTGAGTACGAACGAACTGTACCATAGCGCATGGATTCGAGAACACATGCTTTCACGAATGAAAGTTCCTGCACTTCGGAGCCATCGATTTCATCGTAAGCTTTCAGTTGGACTTCTGGATGCTTTGCGCATAGGAAAATGGTCCAGAGAAGGGAGCTGGTGATGGGCTCCAAACATTGAGCAAAAAGATCAGTGATCAATTGTGCCAAATCAGTATCTTAAACGAAAGTAAAGTATTTGCCACCTATGCGTTTCTGAATTTCGACTTCTTCCCCGTATACAGACCTCAGAAGTAATGAATGTAGATGTACGTTCATACAGTACATTACTAATAATGGTACGTGTGTACGTACGTACGTACGTACAGCAAAGCAGCTCACCAGTAAAGTGGTTGCTGGCCGGATCCTGCTGCTTCAAAAATTCTCTCACGACACAACACTCATCGATGGTTATAGAGTTCTCGCAGCGTTTCACCAAATTCCACAGCAAAGTGTCGATTTCTGCTCGCTCCTTTGTCGCCTCTTTCACTCCTCGGCGCAAAGCACCCACCATGTAGATCATCAACCGACCGACTCCCATCCATCGCAAGTCGTTGATTGGTCGGGCGTGATCGAAGGCCAATCGCTGAATGGCTGCGAAGAGCTTCTCGTCCTGCTCGCTGTCATAATCGAGGCGACGACCGAAAATTAGTTGACAAAGAATATTGGTGGCTGCTTTGCGTAGAAGCGCCTCCAGATCGAGTTTTTCATCCACGGACTCCTGCTGCAACGCTCGAACGAGATGCTGCGATTCCTCCGCCGCAATTGAACACACGTTGACATTGGCCAAGAATTCTTGAATGAACTGCTTGAATTCGTACCAAATACTACTTTGTCCAGAACCTGAAGGCGAACATTGTATTTGCATTTTCAAAGTTTCACCGTTTCGCCCACCGTTACGTTGCAATTTTTTTAAAAACTTGACCTCCATCGGTAAGCTTACTTACATACTATAATATGAACTGTACTGTAAACCCTCGTTTATAGCCCCCTGGGGCTATCAAGTAAGGTTTTTTGACCTCCTGAACTCATTTCTGGCGGTTATTTTGCATGTTTCCAAGCTCCTCTAATCAAAACTACAGCTTTTAGCCCGAAAAATTGTGAAATTTTAGTCATCAAAAATTTTCTGTCGAAGAGGCGACACAGGTAAAATGTTCAGAACTGTTCCAAATGATGTGCAAATGATCTCCTATGCATGAAAACACCCTCAAAACGCTGTTTTTAGCGCAAAAACAAACGTTTTCCGTTGCTTTTCGCGTTTCTCAATAGGGGGCTATATACGAGGGCAAAATAATGATGTTAGTAGCCGATTAGGGGGGGGGGGGCTATAAACGAGGGGGCTATAAACGAGGGGGGCTATATTCGAGGGGGCTACAAACGAGGGTTTACAGTACGTACTTGACGACTTTCCATTGAAAGTATCCAATACCGAATCCATACGGCCAAATTTTTCTTCATTTGACAAAATTGCTTTTGCAGTTGAAAAATCGCTGATCACAACGACTTTTTGACTGAAAGAACTGTAGGTGAAAAGGGCTCCAAATTTCTTCGCAAGTCCAGTCAATCTTGCGTAATTCGGCTTGGTGTTGCTTTCTCCAGCGGTGAAAAACGGAGAAAACATCGGACCCTTGGGCAAGTGGCGATTTCGCCAATAGGAACGCAATCGTTGAATCGACGAGTAAAGCAGAAAAGCTACCAGAAGAAACAGAATCAAAAGCCCTAGGTTGATCATGGTGTCGTTTTTTTAGAAGAGCAGAATGGGAAATTGATTTCACATTCTTCGATGGAAAACTTCGGGCTGAAAAACGCGTTGGAAAGTTTTTTTGGGTTGAATGAATTTCCCGTAAATCCAGGCGTAGCCAAGTATCGCAACGCTAGACATAACAGTAGACAGTACGTACGTACTACAGGGTGTCTCATAATAAACCGAACACTTTTCCGTGCATGTAACTCTGGAACCACACGTTAGATTTTCATTCGGTTTTTTTGTATTTAGTAGCGAAGGCTTCAACTTAGTTGTGTACAAAATTTTAGCTTCGTAGACCCAGTGGAAGGTGCTCAAACACCTTCTTTCTCCGGCGGTCAAAAACGAGGGTTTTTCGCACTGGTAGTGCCGATTTAGGGGTCTTTTGTGCATGGTCCAGGACAAAATTAGTCTCGTAATGAAAAAAGAGGTCCCAAAATGCTAGGAAATGTGTATCTCATGCATTATCCCCAGCGCCACCATAGCAAACGGATGGAACAGGGTATCTTGAAAAATTAAGACCAAACTTTTTCTCCATACTGAAGAAAAACGTCGATTTTGAGTTTCGAGATTCAAACCCTCGCAACTTCCGAAGTATGTGGAGAAAATAGTTGAAATTTTGTACACATCTAAGTTGAAGCCTTGGCTACTAAATACAAAAAAACCGCATGAAAATCCAACCTTTGATTCTAGAGTTACATGCCCGGAAAAGTGTTCGGTTTATTATGAGACACTCTGTATATACAGTACCTACGTACTGTACGTTCATGGTTCAACCTACATACGTATTCTATTCTGTACTATTGCATACGTACTCGTCAGGACAGCTGACAGCCACCCAAAAAATCATGGACCATGAAATGGTCAAAACTAGTTTTCGACGACAACTTTTTTCTGCCGAAACCGGCGGCTTTTTCGTCAGTACCGAGCTGTGATAAAAATGGGCAGAAAGATGTCACGCATAAAATCTATTCTTAGGGAAGCAAGTCGCCAGTTTACTTGAGCAAACCTGGATACGAATGAATAGAATAAATGCGCACACGCTGGAATAGTATAGACGAGCCACATGGCGGTGCAAGGATACTGTAATGTTCCGTAGATAGCCCCATGGGGCTATACAAATGGTAAGCCCCGATTAGGGGGGCTATACACGAGAGGGGCTATACACGAGGGGGGGGCAATACACGAGGGCATTTTTCATTTGTACCCAAAGTAAGGTTTTTTGACCTCCTGAACTCATTTATGGTGTTTATTTGGCACGTTTCCAAGCTCCACTCATCAAAAATGTACTTTCAACTTAAAAAATTGTGAAATTTCCGTTACTAAAAAATTTCCCTTGAAGAGATGTCACCGCTGGCAAAATGATCAGAATTGGTCCAAATGATGTGCAGTTGAACTCCAATGCTTCAAAACACCTCAAAAACACTGTTTTTAGCACAAAACTGTTGATTTCCCTTGCTTTTCGCGATTCCTCATTTGGGGCTATACACGAGGGCAAATGACGTTAGTGGCCGAATAGGGGGGCTATACACGAGGGGGGTTATACACGAGAGGGGCTATACACGGAACATTACAGTATCACAAATGCAGAAAGGGTTTGTTGGCAAGCGTCAGTGGTCTGCCCTGTGGTCCCCTTTGCGCCGTCAATTCTGAAACCGTCAGCGGCTTCTCCAGACGGAAGCGATGTTCTTCGATGTTTCCGCCTGAATCCAATGGAGCGATGCCTTTCTCCGATCTCAAGTAGAACAGGAGTAGCTCGTGCACGGTTGCCGCGTAGCGTTTGTAGGCTTCCGGTGCGCCTTCGAGATAGAAAAAACCGTCGGAACTCCTGCGAAACACCCTCATGTTCATCACGCCATTCTGGGTGCGGACGCTGAGCGTATATTCCGCAGCCGGATCCGAAGAAGGCCGCAGAAGGAAAGTACCCTCGTCTCGAGCGTTCAGGATAGGGAAACAGGAGTCTTTGGTCAGATTCGCGTGATAGTAGGTCGGATGCTGCCGATTTGTGGGTCCGGATACGGTAGCACCGTGACGAAGGTAGCAAGAGCTCCCCCTCGCCGTCGCCATTTGCGTTTATGATTGGTTGGCCCAAAAGGTGGGCGCTCGGTTCCTGCTCAACTACTGTCTTTTTCTGCTGGGACTGAAAGACTGCAGTTTCCAAGAATGATAAGCTGGCAAAAGAGAAAATGGCGTGACTAGCAGCAGCAGCAGCAGGTTTCTGCAGGTCGAGGTCGGTCGGTCGGTGGATTTTTGCGCACTATCGGCAATCCGCCAATTCCCCGGGAACGCTTTTTTGACTTCTTCTTGCGAAACTTGTTTCGTTCGGCAAACTTCGGTAGGTAGTAGCTTTCCAACTCTATGCGATGAATCAGGCGATCAATCTAGACTAGACAGTTCGAAATCGAGCTTGTTCCTTAGTCCCTGGGCCTTGACAGGTTTATTTTTAGACTGCTTCAAAAAGATGTAAAGGTAGTGCGGGGTAACTTGGGCCAGAGGGCAAACTGGTCGCGATCGGCCGGAAACACCCGAACCGAACCAAGTACTACGATTTTGCAGGGGCCATTATTGATAGATTTTTTGGCAATAAACGCTGCTCTTCACCTGCCATCATTGGCTGGCATAGCAAAAATTTCAGACACATCTATCTATGACATGAGCCACTCTTGTTTGGGCAGCTTTGTAACCATAGCCAGTTTGTCTTTTCGGTTTCCCCTGACCCGAATATCCCCGCAGTACCAGAAACGACTTTTTCACGCATACCAAGTGAACTATGCTGTGTTATATACGTAATTACTTCACGTTTATGTATATACACTTACCGGGCGGCGAGTAATACAAATTACAAACAATGGCGGCACAAGTCAACAAAGAGCGTTCAGCGGACGACTCCGCCTCATTTCGTCCATCTTGAGCGCCGCTGATTGGACAAGGCACAAATTTCCTTTTATATATAAGAAAGTCACACCACATCGGTTTACACAAAATACGTACGTATGTACGCACATACCGTACCATAACAAAAATGTAATTGGTTCTCGAAAGTTCGCGGGCCTTGAAGACATGAATGAAATGAAACGGAGAGACATGAAGAAAAAATATTTACGTATAGGAAACGAATACTGCAAAGTTTGACCCTAGGAGTCTTGTATACCAAACAGCACACGCGTCTATTCATGAGTACAAATGCCAGCCAATTTTATCAAGCTTCCATGGGAAATACGGTATTTGAGCGATGAAGGTGACGGTGGTGGTGCCTTTTGCTTCTGCTAGCTCGAAAGCTTAGAATTTTTGATGGAGTGTACGAGAATTCTGGCCCCGGTCCTGTCAAGGGTACTTCCCGTGTGTGCTTCCACCTTAAATCTCGACGTCCGATATAGTGAAAGAGTGAGACGGCGTAGCGGGAGCGCCAGTCGCGATCGAAAACATGTTGCAGTTGCGTCACGATCGGTTGAGGTGAAGAGGCGTTTGTGTTCATAGTAAAAGATTCATTGTTTGTCGAATAAGCAGGCGATTGGCAGATTACCAAACCCACGCCTCCAGTCACGGTGAAGTAGTCACCCGCCCAGTTTGACGTGCCTAAAATATTCAATTATTATTTCAGATTCGGCGAATCCAATAATCTGACATCTTTTAATCCGTGTGTTCAAAATCCGGTGAGCAGAGGCAGAGATTGCACTAATATTGAAATTGAGACGCAATATATTGTATGTCTCACCAATGTACGCAGTATTGTCAGTGACCATGTACTTGTTGTGATTGACTCTGGCATAGGGAATGCGGGCTTGTTCTTTTGTGAAAGACGGCACTTCGAAAAGCTTCTGCAAAGTACGCAAGAGATGATGTACAGTACGTACATACTACGTAGTACGCAAGTACGGTACCACATACCACTTGAATGCTTCCACCCCTTCCCATGACAGCTGGATTGAGAGCGACCAGCGAGCGCAGAAACGAGAGCATGTCGTGATGCGTGTGCTTCCATTTGCTACACAGCAGCTTCACGTGTACGCCCCTGTCGTACGCAGCTGACCTCAGCGCATTATCGATTACTGGCCAATAACTGCAAGAAATCAATACGGTGCATACAATACAGAAAAGACATTGATCCCTTCCCTGATGAATACACGCGCTGTTTAAAACATACGTCATACGTACATACGTATTGTACATGCATACTAGGAACATAGTTCATAGGTTCGTATGTGTAACATACCGTCTGTCCGAATAAATGGTAGCGACATCGTAGTCCATGACAGCGACATGTATGAAGTGTTGTGCGGTTGCGATAACTCTCAAAATGGCAGAGAGGTCCGGTTCACGCCTGGGAGGACAAAATTCCACAGGTGAGCTCTGCAACCCGAAACGACTCCCACGTTCCAAATGTCCATATATTAGTGACAGTTTTGATACTGCACCCATGTCTTACCGAAAAGTAGACGCGGCTCTTGGTCTCATTGAGCATGGCAGTCAGCGGACGAGAGGCGTTGAATATGGTCCGATATTTGGCCGGCCAGTGCCGAGGTATCCGCTTCTTCCTTGCCACAAACCAATAGAGATCAAAAATCTTTTGCAAATCTAGCGCCAAACAGGGACAATCCGTCACCAGAGCACCCAGTTCCTTCACCTACACAAACGTAGATAACGGAAAGAATTTTTGAAGAAATGTTCCAGTTTCACTATGTGGAAGGACCTATCAGAACTTGTGTCAAAGATCGCCAATCCATATTCGCAGATCCGATGTAGAAATGTCTACGGTCCACAATCCAGAGCTTGGTGTGCAACACGCCTCCACCAAACCAACGGGTCATGTTAAGGTTGCGAACTTTGGCAAGGTCTGTAAACGGAAAAGTCCACCATGCCCCACGCATGTAATTTCCCATCCTAAAATCATAAAGCCTACCATGCCCTAGCTCTTACTTGCATCCGCTAATTCCTTCGAATCTTTGCTCTGATTTGGGTTCGAGTTCAGATTTTGAGCGATGCGCAGTTTCACCCCAGCCCTAGCCTTTTGGACCAACAATCTGTATATGTCTTCCCCTTGCCAGTCGGATGGATCTTCATAGAAATCTGCGCCTCTGAGTGTCCAGTAAAAAGCGGCCATGTCCACCTTCTTTTGGGCCAACTGTAGTAACATCTTCCATGCGTCGTAAGTGGACATGTGCACCGGAGAACCTTCGGGATAAGTGAGATTTTGAGGAATGCTTTCCACTAGGTAGAACCTGGAGAAAAAGAATCAAAAATTATTATTACACCTCGAATGTACGTATGTACTATGTAACGTAGATAATTACGAAGTATCTAATCACAAATTTCTATCTCATTACGCCACAATCATTATGACCCAATTGGCCACAGCTGGTCATTTTTTATTCTTGTCTCTGATCAAGGCCAGGAACGTCAGAGACTCACTATGATCTGGTAAGGTAACTAACTAAAGTATAAATATATTTCTGGGACCCATGCATTATTTATCTCAGGATCTAGCCAACGTAGCTCAAAGCGGTTAAAAATCTCTCGATAACTTTAGCTCGGATTGAAAATAAAAAAAACCGCATGCGTCTACGTGCCCTCTGTGTCGAGAAATCGCCGATTTCCTTAAGTACTAAAAATGTACTAAAAAGGTACACTTTTTCGATTATTCCACATAAATGAACAATGCCGCAAAACCTTTTTCATTAAAAGTAGCCTATCCTATGTAAAATTTGGGGTAGATTTCAAAAACAGTATCGGTGTTTTAAAAAAATTTAACCCCTAGTATATAATTTTGCAAAATTTGTATATTTTTGACAATTTTTGGGTAGGGGTTAAATTTTTTGAAACACCAATACTATTTTTGAAACCTGCATCAAATTTTACATAGGATAGGCTACTTTTAATGAAAAAGTTTTTGCGGCTTGTTCAGTTATGCTGAATAATCGAAAAAGTGTACCTTTTTAGTACATTTGTAGTACTTAAGGAATTTGGCGATTTCTCGACACAGAGGGCACGTAGATGCATGCGGTCTTTTTTATTTTCAATCCGAGCTAAAGTTATCGAGAGATTTTTACCCGCTTTGAGCTACGTTGGCTAGATCCTGAGATAAATAATGCATGGGTCCCAGAATTATAATTTATACTATAAGCTCCCTTTTCAGTTTGACCATTCACTCTCTTCTTTACCTGCATAGCTGGTTGCACATGCCAGACGCTTCCCACGGCTGGGGTTCATCTGGCCAGAATTCATTGTTCAATACTGGGAAGATGACGACCATTAGGACAAAGAAGACGATGATGGAGACGGGGAAGCATGCGCGCACACAGTTTTTCCTGCAACACTCGGGTAGATCTCGTTCCTGATTCCCACTGAAGTAAGCCGCGTCCTGCTCTCTGCTCTGCAGCAGAGATATCTTCGTCTCCATAGGCTCCATTGCTCTGGCGTCTTTCTTCTGCAAATAAGCATAATGGCTAGTCTGTTGTCTTGTTGGAAGTGAAACAGCATGCTCATAGATACATACGTGTAGGCTTATGCTAATGCTAAATTAGCATAATGAAGCTATCTTGGCTATCTCTCCTCGACATAGCCAAGAGGTACAGGATGTTAAGTGTGAGTGAACAGCAGAGAACTTGCAGCATTCTCAAAAGAAACTTGTGGAAAGATGTCAACCGCGCCATACTCAACCATCTGCTGGTGCTGCATCGTCATTGAGCAAAAAGCAGATAATATTGGATTTGCCAAATTTCTGCTTCGCCAAGCAGATAGAAAAATGCAAGACGGCTGGTAGAGTATAATTATTTCCTCATTTTGCATGCAAGATCGAGTTTACTTTGCACCATGAACATACAAACACATTTTCTGAAATTGCTTGCAGCTTGCAGGTAATTTGTCCAGGAGGCACAAAGCAATTTTTAGCACATGGTGCGACATCAACGAATTTTTTAGCGGACGAGAGCAACGTAAGTCGTGGTATGTTGTATAGAACTTCAAAGCGCATGTAATGTTATGTGTGTGTACTATAGGTAGGTACATACATACATACGAACATGCGGTGTCATGACTACAGTTTAGTACTGTTAGTACTAGTGCGCAACACACGTGGTCAGAGCAAACTCACCTGAAATCACGGTCAGTTTGAACTTTCGTTTTGTTTTGAGCTTTGAGCTTCCTATTGTACTACTCACTTGTTCACGCTGCTCACAAGTGGTACGGTCGTGAGTTGCAGCTCACAGTGAATTTCACCAGTGTACCTAGCCTATGCTTCAACATAGTGAATTTAAATTACCATTAATTAATTAACTAATCAATTAAGTGAAGTGAATTTACCATGAGTTTACTCGCCACGTGTATAGCGAACCACTGTTAGGCTGACAGGTACTACCTATTGCTGTTGGTATGTTAGCATTTGAAAATTAGTAACTTAGCTAGGCTAACTTAACACCTACCTTGTCTATATTTTTAACAGTAAGATGGTAGGCAATCAAAAACCGCTGAACATTTTTAATGGGTGAGTTTCACTTCGGAAAAATAGAGGTGTACCTATGTACGTACGTACTAGTTGTACATACTGTACGTACGTAGGTACGTAACTCTATAACTGTATGTATAGGAGGTAACGAACGATCTCATTATGACGCTGCTTTCTGTGTTCCGTGAAAACAATGATCTCAGCTTGCCAAAGCAAACAAACTCTCAAAATAATCGATGCTTTTTGTATTTTTTTCTTCAGTGAATGCTGCCAAGTGGTGTGCTTTGCGTGATTTGGGCGTGAAATAACTTTTGTGAAAAAAGACAGCAAATTTTCTCTTTTACGTGGTAGGCCTAAGATGATTTTGAACAAAAGTAGCTAGTCGTTGCTCGAGAGAACGGACCCAACCCACTCGCTGTATCCTCCAGTAGCATACTAACACGGCGACAAACTTTTTATCCCCAAAGGGTCATTAGTATTTTGACACTTCTCAGACATGTACAGTACTTACATAGAGCACATGTACAACCGGTCATGGTAATTGTAGTGTGGTACCACCATATTTTTAATATCGTTTGTCATGGAAAAATCCCTGAGCAATAAAAAACACCGCAAAAAATCTGAGGCAAAAAATAAACAAACCGGCAAAAATTACACGTTCAATCGCGTTTGCCCTATTTCGAAACAGAGGAAAAACACAATTATGACAGTGACATCCCGTACAGAACAGTACCGACTGAGATCTATGTACATTACATACGTATAAATGCTCATAAACAAAACACAGTTCAAAAAAGTATTATCATCTTACATACCTTATTTCCTAATGGCAAAAATATATAATTGGGCTTAGGGGAAGAATGGAGCACACAATGTAACGAAGGAGGAAAACCCTGACTGACTAATATTCGATTTAATTGGGTTTCTCGAAAATCCAATGTAATGGATACCTACCAATTCTATTTGGCTTGTGCCCCAATATCATGGTTTAAACCGAATGTAATGCGTTGCCCCAAAATAATGGTTTTGTAAAACCCAATAGAATGGATTTCCATTACATTTGATTTTCAAAAAACCGCCAATATAATGGATCGAATATGAATCCTAGGGATTGCCTCCTTCGTTTACACTGTGTCGCTCCATTCTTCTCCTAAGCCCAATAAACACCAACAGTACACTACGGAAAGGGCCGGGAGCTACATTGCATAATTTCAGCTCTCACCACTGCCTCTGGTGCAGTCAGATATATATTTTTGCCAATGCAATAATAATCAAGCGATTACACATAGTGCATCTATCAAGTTTGAACAATTGACTGGTCGTCACTGTCCGATGAGTGCAGCCGCAGCCTTTCCGTCTTCTCCGTTCGGATTCTCCAAAATCCGAGCAAGACAGTCGATGTACTGCTGAGCCATCTGCAGAGTCTCGTACTTGGACATCTTCCGGCCTCCGCTCAGCTGCGGTAGAACGTGACGCAGCTGCTCGAAGGCCCCGTTGATCTCGTCCATTCTCCGACGCTCCCTCGCGTTCGCCGCCAGGCGTCGCTCGCGCAAAATCGTCGCCATACTCGGCGGCCCTCCACCACCGAAAGTGCCAGTCACCGACGCCGTTTCCCGACGCCCTCCGCCGCCCCGTCGAATGCGCATTTTGCCGCCGCCGCCTTTCGTCATCGATTTTTGAGAAGAAGCGAGCGCACTGATTGGGCGTCGTCGGTCGGCGGAAAGAGCCAGCTCCGACTGGTCCTCTTCCTCCGTCGCCAAATGAGCGTCCGGCGTCGTCGTATCCGGCGCACACCGAATCTGAATCGGCGGGGAAAGCTGCTGCTGCGGCGGCAACAAGAGCGAATTCGGTCCCTGCTGCAACTCTTGCAGAGTGTACGGGGGAGGAGGTGGGAGCATAGTGTCCGAGACATGAACGGATGAAGCGAGAGCAGGAGCTGCAATCGGCCAAGTAGCAGCAGAAACATCAAAGAGTCCGAGCGCAGGTGACGAATATGGATTATGCATGTCAGGTTGTCGACGGAAATCGGTCGAACTTGTGGACAGCATGATGGGAGGTACAATGCGACTAAATTCTTGTCGGACACGCGTTTGCTTTGACAAAACTGACACGTCAAATGAGGTTGTAGAATATGTAGAGCACCGCAGGAGGCGATAAAGTACAGTACGGTACTGTTGTACTGGACGGAGGACGGACAAAGACGGTATGCATGCACACGGCACAAAGGACAGGAGGCACACCACCACCACAAAAGGAGGGAGATGATACTCCAACTGCTGCCAGCCACCCAGTCAGCAACGGAGAGAGAGGATCCGTGCAATGACTATACTTAACGCGCGACTAAACTTGAGGGTGCCGGCCAGTTAAACTGCGCCGAATATGTACAAAGTGTCTAGGCGCCCCAGGGCCACGGCCGTTGCGGCCATGGCTCATTATTGGAGTGCTGTCGCCAAGGTGTACGTACGTACGTATTCTGCGTTGCGTACGACACGCGTGGCAACCGTTTAGAGATGCCTGTGTGTGTGCGTTGTGATATTCCGCCACATAAAATCAAGTCACGGGTGTAATTGACAGCCTGATGTCAGATTTTCTTGTAAATTCAAGGACGCAGGCGGTTTGGAGATGGCGACAGAAGACAGAAGCGCTAGAGGCATCCAGTGCAATGTGCAGAAAAGCTGTCGTTTTTGTTTCATGTTTACTGGTTGACGGCTTGCCTCAAAGATTCGCATACGGGGATACGGGACGACTTTTTCGACATCCATTTTGGATGCAGGCGGTTGGACTTTTTTGCGACGATGCGCTCCGCAGCCGTTTTTTGCGCCCCTCATAAAAACTTTACTCAATCATAGAACAGAAGTTGGGTCCTCAAGGTCACCAAAAAAGCCGCATAGATGTGCACATAAAAACTGTCTCGGGGTGGTAGGGCTCAGCAATAGTCAAGGCAAAAAATACCTGCTGATAGAGGGTCATTTGTCGCGCTTCTTCTTTCGCACCTGTTTTTTGCATCCCCATTCCCGCCCCCAGTGGGGCGCTGAAGGGAACATTCATACATCACGACGCATGACTCCAAAAAACGAACTGTGCCTGAAGATCGATCCTTCAAAGGGTTTGGGAGTACATCGACGTGTGTTACGTCCTGCTGTACAAGCTTATGTACAGTATTACGTATACCAGGCCTCTGCCTCAGCGAATGCGACAGAATCTGCGCATCTGCAAGCAGCTTGCTTTACCTCCAAAACTCAGTAGCCCAAACGATAAAGTTCACTCGCCTCGGGAAACCCCGTGCCGAAATTTACCCACAGCATGCACAGTCGTTTGAGCGATTTGACTCGAAAACTGCAGCTACTTCGGTGGCCACATTGCTGCCATGTTCTTTGCGATTTATTTTCATGTTTCCGTGATGTTCAAAAGCTTGGAAGTACCGACAGAAAACGAGGTGCCTTTCGAGACTGTCGACCTTGAAAACACCAGTTTTCCGTCGACAGGCGATAAATTTATTGTCTTTCTGGATTTTGACAGCCAGAAAAAGATTGAATCGACGGGTGTAATGCGAATTTAGGGTATTTCAGTTCAGGTTCTTCTTTTTCAAGAATGGAGAGAAATTTCGCGGTTTCCTCTTTGAGGGAAGCACACAAGCCGTGTTGATGAAGTATTGCGCACATAATTACTGTTTCGAACAGGTTCCTTTTGAGCTGTCTGGTTATTATCGCGATATCAATAGGCAAAACAGTTCAGCGCCTATCTTGATAGCACAAGTTGCGTGGAAGTAATGGCGATGCAGAAAATATGCAACTTACCGCATAAAAGTCCAAAGCCAAAGCAACACATCCATGCAAGAAAAATTTTATTCCTTGAAGAAAAACACGAACGATGCACGATAATACAGGTACCGTAAATAATAGTGTAAGCACGCAACCGGTCAAGGAAGGGAGCGTGTACAAATTACGTCAGGTGGTAGGGGAGGGGGGGACCCCCCCCCCCCCCCCCCCGCCCCCCCCGGCGGGGGGGGGGGGGGGGGGGGGGGGGGGGGGGGAAAGAGAGAAAAAACCCCCCCCCGGGGGGGGGGGGGGGGGGCCGGGGCGAATAAGCTTACTACCTTTACTACCTATCGGTTACTTACTTACAATAAGCACTGAAACATCCTACTGTTATAGGTAACAAAACACAAGCAGCTTTACGTACATTCATACGAACCTACAGCTACTGGTAACTTTGCAAAAGATTATATCAGTGCAGCATACGAAACATGACATTCGTACATACCACATATGTCTCTACTGTATGTTAGGTGGACTAAATAAAGTAACATAGGATAGACCAATAGCGTGCGTGTCCGTGTTGGTAGGCTCATAGCAAATCAGCCTGGGCTAAAACAGTAAGCAAATTGTTTGTTGCGCCCCACAGACTCAAAGCGAAAAATTTCAGTATTACGTATGACCAACAAAGACATATTGCATCAAATGTAAGATACAAACAAGCATGCACACCTATACCAACCAAATACGTACGGTACCCATTCATTCTTACTGCTACCTTAAAGACACGTACATATACATTACACGCGCGAGATACAACACATCAAAGCAACTACTACAAAATGACAGGTACTGCCTACTGAGTCGATTGACAGATTGTTAACAATAATTAGCTCCATTGCCTATTTATTAGACTCGCACAGGAATCAAATCACATCCAAAATACTAGTGAAATAGAAAAATAGATTACTTTTTGTTATGTCAAGCAAACACCACACCTTGATTACTCCCTGCCTGTGTACAGTGCAGTAATATATAGCAAACAGAAGAATGCACACCACTACAAAAATGGGACAGATTCAAACAGTATTTAGCAAAAACGTCGAATACAAAAAGAGAAAGTCAACGTTACACTGTCACAGTACACGTCAGGTGTTGCTGTTTTCTTTGCTTAGCCCGTCATTTAGCGCAAGAATATAATTACGGGGTGATTCAAAAGTAGCCAATCCATCCCAGTCCGTAACGGTCATTACTCTACTATTGAATCACCACAACGGTAGCCTGGGAAAATTCCGACCAAAAGTAACATTCACTCACCGTGTATTCCATCCAACTTTGTTTGGGAAGTGGAAATTTCCCCAGACCACCCTTCCACCCTAAGCGCTCCTCACCCATCCTTTCTTACCCTCTTCCCTCACCCAACCAAACCAAACCAACCTGTCACATTCGCATTTGCCAAACATACCAGGCGCTGACTGAGTTCTCTAGGGTGGGCATCAAAAGCAGGGACCTCCGAAAGGAACTTCTGAACGTAAAGTAGTCCATGTATTTCTTTCAGAGGTCCACGTTTTTTAAAAAAAGGCAGGCTTGCCATTCTTGACAACTCAATCAGCGCCAACTCTGTGCTGTCTGTGCTAACAACTCTTCAAAACCGGAGGAGAAGGAGCCATGGTGACTTTGTTGCTGAAGGCTCGCATTTGGTGTTGCTCCAGGGAGACGACCTGCGCCAGCAGCCACTCGTGCAGAAGGGCGGCGCTTTCCGGCGTCAGCCAATCAGGAGTGGGCATGGCGTCGGAGCAGCCAATCAGCGTCACCCAGTCCTTCGCCGTCCGCCCCAGACGACCCTCCTCCACATCGCCGTCCCTCAACACCAGCTTCTTCCGCGCCGCTTGACAGTACAGCAGCAGGGTGAAATGATACACAAACTGCAACAGAAAGAGTACGCCCCCTTTATTAACGATACGCGGTAACGCGATTGGGTTGGTCGATGGCGACCCCGCGGTATTTCATGAAAGTTTGGAGCGGTGTCTGTGGGGTCGTCGACGTCATTTGTTGTCAATTCTTCATTTCACTCGTTTCTTTTCCGCTCCCAGATGATTGAACAAGGTCGACTACCCCGCAGGCACCGATCAAAACTTCACTAAATACTGTGGGGTCGCTATCGACCAACCTAATCGCGTTACCGCATATCGTCCATACAGTATACAAAACTTGTGAGCAAACGTATCAGAAAGTATTTAGTTTTAGTAGTTGAGTACACATAGCCCATTTCCGATTGATTCTCAAGAGAGCGAAAGCGCATCCACTTTCGAAAGTCAAGGAATAAACGGATGTGATCATGATACGTACACAGTTGTTGGCAGCGAAAGCCGTTTGCAGAGACGTGCTGTTGAGCTTGGACAAGATGGCGCTTAGCTGCGGCTTGTTCAGTCGACGGACAGCCTCGAAAATGGCCGGAAACATGATCTGCAGAGCCTGCACACAAAACCACCACAGCTTCTCACGTATACAGTTCTGCCCTTACTACGAACCCGCTCGCTTGTATCTGCATGTACTTGGCGTACTGTATGTACACACCTCTTCGTTCATATCCTTTCTCACAACCCGAGTCAGATAGGTGGCCAGATCTTGGAGTAGGAGGGCGGTCTGTTCCTTGTCCAGTAGGCCGAGACTGCGTCCGATCAAGTGCTTGCCCTTGCGAATGCAGGCGAGCATCGGCAGGCGCTCACCCCGCAGACGCTCCAACAGCTGATCCGTCCTCTCCTTCACCGACTGCTCGATTCCCGCCCTGACACACCAACACCCAACACGTTACGAAGTCGCAATAAAGGGGCCACTATTGCAGTTGCTTCTACTGGATTTGCGTGTATTGTTGGGTAAACCCGACCATCAAAGTTCCTGCTGCTTCAGCGAATGAAGCACCAAATAAATAGCTCATTTGAAAGAGGAGAGTTCACAAAAATCGGTCCATTGGTGGCTGAGGTAAGAAACTTAGGTGGCGGGATTTTCTCATGGCCGGGTTTATCCCACAGTACCCTTCTGCTACTCCTACTCTTCGGGAGTATATGCAAGCAAACTGGCCAGACCATGCAACACGATTATTTATAACGTACTTTGCATCCTGCGGAGCGCTGAGCAACTGTCTCTGATGTTCTTCGCAGTCCAGGAGGACATCCCACAGGTGTTCCACTTCTATCAGCAGCGTCTTGAACTGACTCTTCGAGCCATGAGCAGAGGAGGAAGAGGAAGAAGCCGAAACGCCCACCTCCTCCAGTCCTCCTTCCGTGAGTTGCTGGTTATTCTTCGAAAGATCGATCAGCTGACGCGGAAAGTTGGCCGATAAATACTGCACTTTGCCCAGGGAACCTTCGAACTTGGCTGAAGAAAAACCGACAAGTTCACACTCACTTGGAAGCAATCATAGTCGGTTGTTAGAGAGAGAATCGACCTGCACGTTTCGCGCTTCTTACTCCCATGGAAGTAGAAGCATGCAGCTTCCACAAAACGCAGGGTGACCCACCCTTTCTCTCTATCAACCGACTATTACTTTACGAAGTTATGTACAGAAGAGTGCAGATATTCGCTGCTTTGGAATGGTATGTACTGTTACGTACACACAGTACGTACGAGGGACGTATGGAATCCATTTCTCTTCTCCGGTACTGTCCTTCTGCGCCAATGCCTCCTTGTCCTTGCTTCCCATTCGTCTCTGCTTCTTGCCCTTGGAAAGTTGCTGGTTCTTCCACACCTAAACAACAAGCCACCCATCCATTAAGTAAGATAAGAACCGTATCATCAATTGTTGCAGCATCAACGTTTTCAAGCTTCCTTACCGTGAAGTAATAGTCGTCCAGATATGGATTTTCCGATTTCAACTGGAGCTCCTGCAGCTTCATCAGCCACTCCCTCTCCTTCCTGCCCATCAGGGCGCCGTAGGGATCTCTGCCTCTGCCCGCGTGCTGCTGCTGATGAAAATGGCCTCCGCCTCCACCTGCATACTGCCCGTGCTGGTGATGATAATGCCCGTTGCTGGCGGAGGAAGTTCTGCTTCTCTGCTGCTGTTGTTGCTGCTGCATCAACTTGTGATGATGATGTTGCAGGGCGAGGTTGGGGGGAGGGAGGCGGAGGAAGGGCGGCGGGGGCTGAGCAGGCGGCTGCTGATTGGCGGAGGGCAGTTGGGGCGGAGTTCGGGTGACTGGGGGCGGAGGCGGGCCGTGCGGAGGAGGAGGCATCCCCGGCAGACCCGGAGGCGGCATTCTACAGCAACAATACCACCACACGATGACGATGCCAAACACAGTGGTGCGCTTCAGACGTGAACTCTGAATTGGAGCCCTGACTATGCTTCAACATGTAAAATCTCCGAGTTCGCTCCGTTTTTCGAAACGTGCGTGTGAACAACCACCGACGTTGTAATTCGAAGACGTAAATACGAGTAATTGACGTTCGTTTCGGTTCAAAACGAAGTCTTTCCTACCAAACTCGGAGAGAACTCGCTCGGAGCAAACTCGGAGCACGTCTGAAGCGCACCAGTGTTAGTGTAATTACGTATATGAATACAATCAATCCATCCATACCGTGGTGGGTAAGCAAGTACCACGAGAGCGCATACGTACGTACGTAACCCGTATTGTGCAGGTATGTAGGTACGTTTCGTACATATCGCATGCATATGTAGCATCTAGTACGTAATTGTGCAGGTAGTACGTACGTACATAAGTATTGCATACCTATGACGCATAGCATAGCATACGCAAAAATGTCTGTCCTGTACGTACACGTGCATACCTTTGCGCCATCAAGGGATTCCTCATCATATTCATCCACTGCATCACCAGAGCCGGCGTCACATTGGCGGGCAAGGGTTTGCCAGCGGCCATATGATCTACAACACACAGACACGAAGACGTCCAGAATGGAAGCCATACATTTTGGCCATTAAAGGGTCAAAACCAAAAGAGCGGTTTCAAAACGATCCAACACCATATAGCGCTTTCTCCTCTTTTTTTCTTCGTGCAATGTTGGCAACATAGTCGCTTCACTGAGAGAATGCGGAGATTTCCGAAGTCGCATGCGTGAGATGAACGGACATTGTCCATACAATATTGCGCAAAAAAACTTTACGCGACGTCAGAAATCGCCGCATTCTTACAGCAACCGGGCTATAGCTGCCAAACTGTACATCTTATGTACCAGAGAAGCGGCCCGATTATCCCCGGATCATAACAATCTTAACCAGCTCCAATATGCCCTGGACCGCACGGCACCAGTCCGCCCGCTGGCCACTAATACTCTCTTTTTCCATCGGGGTTTCTGTTCGGTTCCGGTCGGACCGCGGGCCGACTGCGTGCCGTGCGGTCCAGGAACCAGGACATATGGAGCTGGATAACACAAGTTCTTAGCGCAATAACTTACTCAGCAAAGCCGCTCTAAACTGTGGATTCAAGAGCATGGCGGGTGGGACAGGCGGTAGCACTGGAGGAGGCTGCTGTTGTTGCGCGTTCGTTGCTCCTCCTGTCGTAGAAGGGTGAGGATGAGGGGGCATGCCAGGGGGCGGTGGGGGTCCCACCATGGGGGGCATGAGTCTCTGAGGGGGCACAGCAGCCCCGCCCCCAGGGGGCAGTGGGGGACGGGGCGGTGGGGGAGGAAGGCCGGCTGTAGCTGCTGCTGCGGCTAGAAAGCTGTTGGGAGAGATGCGCATGGTTGGTTGCTGTTGCTGCTGTTGTTGAATGGAGGGGGAAGTGGTGGTGGGGGCTGCAGCAGAGGAGATGGCGCGCGTGTCGGCTTGCAACAGAATCTGACGCTCCAGCTCTTCCAAGCTCATCATTTTCTTGCCTTGAGAATACAGAGAAGAAAGTAGGAGGTGACGCATATAAAGATTGGGACACCCACCTGCTATGCATGTACCAAAGGGCAGGAAACCGGCGTTGGATGGAGGGAGCCTCACCTTCGGTGGTCGGGGGTTGTTGTTGAAGTTGCTGTTTGGAGATGGAGTCTGCCTGAGCTGCCGCCTCCTTCTTCGCCAGTAGGATCTCTCGCTCGATCTCGCTCAGCGTTTTCGCCCCTTTCAGCTGCAGCTGGGGTGGTGGAATTGTAATTGCTGCAGTCGCAATCCGAGCATCTTCCTTTCCCGCCTCACCCTGCACAATAATCAGCGAAGAAAGTAGCCAACCGATCGGTAATAAATTCCCAAGGCAGTATAGTAAGCGCTTAGAGTCTGTCCACGGAGAGAATGTGAAGATTAGGGAGAATTCCAAAGTCGTGCAAGGACAATTCGCGAAAAATAGCAAGAAAAATGTCCAAAATTCCACGCAAAAGGCTTGAGTAGTCTCTTAGTGGACCGACTATTAGAGGCGGTACTGTAGGAAATGAATTTCTCTCCGGTGACCGACCATAACACAACAACCCTATCGCAACCAATATTTCCAGTTCTAACCTTCATCCTAGCCAGCAACGCCTTCAACGGGTCCGCATTTTGCTGTTGTTGCTTGTCCAAGCTCGGCAGATCATTATTCGATAAGGAAGAAGAGACGGATACATCCGTGAACGAGCCGAATTGCAGATCGAAAGGTGGTGTGACTCGCTCTGGTCTGGAACCTTTCCTTCCTCCGCCGCTTTTCGTCACTGCGCCCTCTTGTGTCTCCTCAGGTGGTAGAGGTGGTACGATAGCGCCCAGCTCCTTCGAGGGACCCCAGATCTTGCCTTGCTGAACAGATACATTATTCTTAGCACAAGTAGCGAATAATCGGGTCATTGGGGCGCTTCAGACGTGCTCCGAGTTTGCTCCGAGCGAGTTCGCTCCGAGTTTGGAATGACTTCGTTTTGAACCAAAAAACGAACGTCAATAGCTCACACGTCTTCGAATTTTAAACTCGGCTGTTCACACTCACGTTCCGAAAAACGGAGCGAGTTTGGTGCGAACATAGTCAGAGGCTCAAATGGGATCAACTCACGTTCCGAAAAACGGAGCGAGTTTGGTGCGAACATAGTCAGGGCTCCGAAATGGGAGCGAATTCGGAGTTCAAGTCTGAAACGCCCCAGTGAGAGAATGCGGAGATTGTCAAAGTCAAGCTGAAAACTCTCGGAAAGCATGCAAATGCCCACATGCAATTTTCGGCTATTTTATGCAAAAAATGATAGATTCTACGACTTCGAAAATCTCCGTCCTCTCTCACTGGACCGACCACAGGGCTAATATTACGCTTATAAACTCTTGGTGGTAGTGTAGCTTAGCTGCGTACCAGATGGAACAAGGGCGTTTGCGGGGAGCCGACGTTGAAGAGACTGTTGACGTCCACGGCGCCTCCCTGAGCCTGTTGCTGTTGTTGCAGATGCGCTTGCAGCTGAGCCGCAGAAGCAGAGGAGGAAGGAATGGGGACGGCCTGACTGCTGCTGCTTCCGCTGTTCTTCGGGAAATCGTCGTCGTCGTCGTCCACCAAGTGACTGATGGACTGCTCCAACCACGCCTGATGCTGACTCCACATATCCGCACCCATCGGCGACAGTTGCGGCTTCTTCGGCTCTGAAAAACAGCAAGGATAGATAGGGTATCATGGGGTAAACCCGGCCGGTTCTATTGGTGCGGTACCTCAGAGTACTCTACTACTTGCTTAGTGAGTATGCTCAACTTTCCGCTTACGTTCATACGACAATTAACACGTTAGCAATGACGCTCACATTGAGGTACCGTATTTACCCATGCATAGCCCCGTCAAAAGCACATGTTTTAGGGCATAATTGAGGTCAAAACAGGGTTATTCTAGTACAATACACCCCCAAGCAGGCTTCGAGTCAACGTTGGGTCAACGCACAATACACACAGTTGAGCAAATGCTTGATTCACATAAAACCCTTTTCTCGACTCTCACACACGCACTTCGAACGCAAATTTGCGTCTACTTTGCCGTTGCCCAGTTTATCTGCTCTCTTTCAATAGAGGTCCTCATATGTGAATCAGCCCTTACACAGACATGTAGTTAGTTAGTTCATACCTGATTGCTGGCCAATCTGTGCCGTTTGCACTGCTAAATCGCGCAGATCCCATTCCTCGGTGGGTGCCTCAACTCCGAAAGTCTCCTGATTCAGATATTCATCGTCCTCCTCATCTAATTCCGGTGGCAACGCCGCGTATTCATCCTCCGGAAATTCTCCAAAACTCAATTCCCCCGCTCCTCCGCCCAAAATCGTGGAATTCTCCGCCATTACTCGTTGCTTTTTCGCCTTCAGAGATGATGGCGCTACGCGATTGATGGTGGCGATTGGGTGGGGTCAAAGCCCCGAAAGGAAGTATCCGGGAAGTCGGCTGTAATTAGACCGGATTTGTCGATGTTTTCTCAAAATCAACGATTTTCTGACGCCCTCCTTCGATTAGCCTTACTGAAATAAAAGAATTTACGTACGGATAATACACGCTATTTATGTGCGAACAGGATTAGGGGCAGTGATCGAAGGCCAAAAGAATGAATTCGTTTTTCGTTTACGTTTCGTTTCGTTTCCGTCGTTTAGACCGCTGCTGTAATGCGATGTTTCGAAACATGTGAACATTCATGGCTTTTTCCATGGATATCTTTAGAATACTCAATTTACAAATCGCTCCGTAACGCCCTAAGACCGTTGTGCAGAGTAATCGTAAATGGCCAGAATGGTGCCAGAGGAGCCAACAGAATCCATGAACTATACAAAAGTCAATACAAAAGTTATTGACATTATTACTACATCATCATTATCATCTCAGTGATTGATACAAAAGTACATCAATTTCTGGTTTGACTTTATCAAACAAGCTGGGAAATGCATCAGCGGCCATATATTTCCTTCTGACTGCTCGATACAGTGTCAAATCAAACATAACCTCGAATTCCTGCTCAGTCATGAAAAGATCCGCATACAGAAACGAGTAACCGCCCCAATCGCGAAGAAATCTGAAGCGTAGAAACAAGCAATTGGTTTTTATGGATTATCGCCTTTGTTTTTCGATTACGTTCTTTTATCGTCTTTGGAGCTTTCGTACATACGATTGGCAAATGATGACGACTATACGCACATACTTTTCCATAGTTCTCATAGCTCGGACAGCCTCGTATGGCTCTTTTCTTTTCACTGGTCCAGGGGTACCATAGATACCCAAGTCATAGAACATGCCGTAGTTTGTCCCAGGTGTCATTTGATCTGGTCGTGGTGGTCTAAAAGTTAGTCTCCATTTCATTTCACTTTCACCACAGAGTGAGTACTGTATTGTATTGTTCTCGAACGGCATATACATATATACTGTACCAAAGGGTCCATAACGTATTATAAGTTATGGACCCTTGACTGTACGTATATACGACGAACAAGCAGGAAACCTGAGTTGTCCAGAGTGCTGCCCATGATTGTATATTCTACAAGGATAGATGAGCAATGGAAAGGTATCAAAGGTGTCAGCAGCAATATCAACGGATGCTCCCAGCGCTGTCATTGGAAGCACAAGATCTTGAAATACCTGCAAAACACAGTATAAACAATATGGTATGAAAATGAAGTACCGTATTTACCCATGCATAGCCCCCCCCCCCCCCCCCTATGCATAGCCCCATATTGGCAAAACATAAAAAATGCCCTATGCCCTATGCATAGCCCCCCCCCCCCAAGCATAGCCCCATATGTACTGTACAGTACCTGAACATACCTACATAAGCTGGTCATATAGTACCCATAGCCACTCCCACACCAAGCTAAGATGCCTATAAGCCTGCTTGGGGGTGCATTGTAATAGAATAACCCTGTTTTGACCTCAATTATGCCCTAAAACATGTGCTTTTGACCTAAAAAATATGCCTCTGTGCACCTCTCAAAAACATAAAAAAGGGCTATGCATGGGTAAATACGGTAACGTTTCCGTACGTAACCTTCACATTTTACCAGTTGTTACCTGTTTGGTGAAGGTGAGTTCTCTAATACCAGACGTGGTAGAAAACTTTAGAAACGCCGGCTTGGGTGGGCAAAGCCATCCAAAAAATAACCTGGAATGTATCAAGGAAAGATGAAAGATGTAAAATAAACTGACGAATGTACGTACGTACAGTATGTATACGTTTGCGTTGTTGTATATGCACAACCTTTTCAGCAGTCACCACGTTTCTCAATGCCTTGTTGCTTAGTCTTGTTTCTGTACCACCTACCTGAATAGTGGCTGGTTGCCAAATGGAATCATGGACTCCAGCACCCAGAATATGGCTCGATTGTGCCTCAATAGGTACTCTTCCAAGGGAATCAATTCTCGGCCGCATCGACCACCATGCAGAAAGGTTTCAACATGTTTGTAGAACCAGGGTTTGTACCAACGAGTCACATGGTTCACCTACAAAAAAACAACGCACAACTCTAGTGGTTTGAAATTCTTTGTGCGAATTTATTTTTTACTCTTGCTCGTGGATCAGCAGAAGTTGCAGAAGATCCATCTGAGAAGTTTCCAACCATGACGACAACTGAATCGCGAGAAAACACGGTGACTTCCAAAAAGTCTGGGGTCACCGCATCCTTATCCAATGCGCCCGATAGCTGCCGCAACATGCTGCAGTATTTCTCCTGTCCATGAACCTCGAATCGATTAAAAGAGAAGCACCGATAATAATAATATACAACGGAAGCCACCATTCTTGAACGGTTTTATTGTCGGAATTACTGGAGTATATTCCAGGAGGACATAAGGTTTGGCCGAAACAATTTTCAACTCCAGCGCTGTCAAAAAGCCCAACGTGCCATGAGACCAGGGCAAGCACCTGAACAAATCGCTGTACTGGTTGTCTTTGGTGACAGTTACAACCGTTCCATCTGCAAGCACCAACTCGTAAGACGCGACCGTTTCTTGGAACAAGCCAACCTGGAAATTTGCACAACTCATCACAGGCAGTATGGTATAGAGTGGGCAAAAGTGGACGGATAAAAGATGGACAACACCAAGCTTTTCGCTAACCGCAACCTCGTGACCAAAATGAGTATTAACTATGGGTACGTAGTACGTAGGGTAACATGGGGTGAACCCGCCCCCCTAAGCAGTTCTCTGGAACCAATGCCTGAACCAAAACAAAATCATATGGCATAATATACGTGGTTAGGCCTTAGTTAAACGTGCAAAGTACGGCTCTACTGCTGAACGTCTTTTGAGAGTTATGGCCAATTTTAGTTGTCGCTAAAACACGAGCCCTGGGGGGTGAACCCGCCCCCCTAAGATTTCGGCTATTTTCAGGCTGACCAAGCTATATTTTTATGGCCGTTTTTTTCAAGATGAAACCAAGCTTATTTCCAACACCAGTAATTGCAAAAATAACTGCCAAATATATTTCTGCCTGATGCCTGAAGGGCACGAATGAGACTACTCTAATGACAGCTCATCTCTTTAGTACTGGGGGTGAACCCGCCCACCCATGATTTTTGCTACTTTGAGGCTGCCCAGGCTATTGTTTATCATTCTTGCATGTTAGAAAAGAAGCAATAGCAATTACCATGAACAACAACTACCAATTAGCCAGCTGGATAGTTTATGTAGGTAATGAATGCTGTGAATTCAACTAATTTGCTGTCAACTAATTTTTCAGTACTGGGGGGTGAACCCGCCCACCCAGAGAATTTTTAAAAAATTGCAGAAACCTCTCTTTCCTTGAGAAATCATAAGAAAATATTGTAAAATTAGCTGAACTCACATTCCTATGTGATTGTGCGCTGATATGACAGCTGCTTAGGCTCGCAGTAGTTGGAGCTGATCAGGTGGGCGGGTTTACCCTATACTTTAGTACAGAAGTTGGGTGGGCGCATTTAATTTACCCCACTAAGTACTGAAATTGTTTTTTGCTATATCTCCAGTACCAGTGGGGCGAATTGGTTGAAACTTCGCCTGGGGGTAGGGTACCATGTCCCCTTACCCCCCACATATCGGGTGTTCATTTATAACATACAGGGTGTTTTTGCGCAACATCTAAAGTTTGGTCATTTTCGACCTCTTGTTGAAAAACGTGAACCCGTGAGCTTGATGTTTCAGCAAATGATCTGCCCGATAGCTCATTTGAAAGCGGAGAGTTCAAGGAATCGACTGGTATCCTACGTGTCTCAATCGGTCCATTGGTTCCTGAGATATAGAGCCCTGAACCCTTAGGCGGGCGGATTTACCCATGGGCGGGTTCACCCCATGTTACCCTACACAGTTTGTAAAACCGAAACCGACCCAGTACATTAGTATTATTTAGCCTGTTGTTTTCGATTTTTTTTGTTTCCAGCGATCGTCAAGAAAAGAATATTTGAGTTAGAAGAGGAAAAGACCTTATGCGAATATGTTGTCATTCCAACCGCCATCGCCAGACCACCTAGTGTGGCATCTCCAATTTCCAGTGTGCACGCCAACGTGAAGCCCCTGGGGACCAGAAACTTCGTCATTACCCTAACGGTTACGAGCGGCTCTACAGTGACAGTCATTTTGTCCACGTTGACGGTCAAAATCTCATGTAAATCCAGCGGAATTTGATGCATTTGGTGCTAGAAAAGACCACTCGGTTGAAGATGGACGGTGAAGTCTTTGAAGGTGTGAAAAAATCAAATGCGCTTGCCATTACAGTACATACAAGCCTTCATCCACCGAAAATACGTACCTTTGGCACAAAAGTCGTGGATAAGCTGAGCCAGTTTGGTCTGGAATTGCACATGGGTCTTCTGGTTGCCGGGTCCAGTGTGTTCCAGCGTTTCACAGCCGCTTGTATACTCCGAACTTTTTCCTCGTGAGTGTGAGGACCGTAGAAACTGTAGAAGAAAGTACGACGGAGCCATCGCTTTATCAACAAAATCAAGTCAAAAATGAAGCTGGCTGGTAAGCAAAATAGCAGGATGACCAGACCACGATGATCTTCGAGGAAAGTAACGACACATGCTGGTAGGCGCATATCTTCATTAGCCTAGAGCACACACACGTGTACTACAGTATGTACCTACCACTTTACTACTATGATGTACGTACTACATTCCTATGCAAATGCATGTACATGACATGTCTCTGTCTGGTCTCTGGTGAAACTGGGCAACCTTATCGTATATACGACTATATGACAGACATTTGTGACAGCAAATGTAAACATAGCGAACTTTTTAGGCACGTACATAGTAGGTACGCGCACATAACGCTTGTTTTAAATACCCATTTGCATTGCCAATACATTAACGAGGAAACCCTCGAGCTAGTACCTGTGTAGGCGTGTAATCTTATGTAAGCTATAGGCAGCCAGTCATTCTGCTTCTACTTGACATCAAGGCTAAATGTTCGGTATCGCCCTGGTGGCAAATTGTCCACCGTTTCTCTCACCATTTGTAATATACTGTAGTCGAAGAATAAATAATTGATACACTGTGCCGGGAAGCAGTCAAAATGCGTGTCTATTGCTAAATCCTGAGTACGTACACACAGCTGTACGTACGGCCTAGTTGGTCATGGAGACCAAATGCAAGCTAGGTCGAAATATGGGACCAATTGGCAACCGTTGCTGGGGGCACATCCCAGCAGCAACCACAATCAACTCCTGCCGCAATCAACTGATAAAATAATAGTTTATCATGTTTGAGGAGACCTACCTAATGAACATATTGATTCTGAGAGACATTACGTAGTAGCACTATTATATTGTACATTCTGAAGGCTATCGAAAACGTAAGCGTGTGCAAAACTATGAATATGCATACAATGATGGAGATACTCGGCCCAAACTTCCTCCTATTGTTGCTACTGTGGAATGCTACATGGCATCTGGCACTTGCAGGTATGTAAAGTTGGATGTATTCAACCGACACTTTGACCCGCTCAATATGACCTTCGTGTCCATTATTGTTGTTTGCCAATATGGAATGGGGATGGATGGAGCTACGTATGCATTATGTAGGCCTATGCTATGTTAAAATGCACCTATTGGTAAATAAATATGGTATAACACCATTACCTATGTATACAAAAAACTAAAACGTCTTGCAGACTATGCATCCTGTATGCGCAACCCCAAACGAGAAACGTACAAAGACGACTGTTTCGAAGTGAACTCACTGTATGGAAATCAACCTTTTGAAAATGCAGTTCGAGGATGTGTTACGTCGGGTGGTTTCTTAGCGATGCCAGTTAATGACGACCTACGTCAACGACTCACTGCTCAACTAACAGGGGTACGGATTAGGAAGATTTACGCGCGGACATAGACAGACACTTCTTATTAGTTGTATACGTAGGTATAGACATCGGTACCAACAAATGAAACAGCCTAGTGATTTATTGACATTCATATTGCGCAGGATCATGCATGGGTGGGCCTTGTTCAAAGCGATGGACAGTCGACTATTGATAGGGGATGGCAATGGTCCTACTTTCCTCAGCACAACTACCCCTCGCCCTCCGTCCCTGCACAACAGTGGCCATTGCATCGCACTAACATCTGGCTTTCTGGAGAGCCGAATGACGGAGGAGGTGGCGAGAACGACCAGGAGAATCACGCAGTGTTAACTTCCGGCGGGTCTTTTGGAATCGCCGACTATCCAAAAACTTCGACCCATCCGTTTATCTGTCAACATGGTGAGCGTACTACGTAGCACGTAGCACTATCACACCTACAATACATAAGCGATTGCGTGATTTTATAGCTGCACCGCAGAAGCGCTTTGTGGGACATCCTGGCATGCGAATGATTACGTATGAGATCGCCAGCCTGCAGCAACCTGCTGGATCCGCTGGTCTGCGTCAGTGTTGGGAGGAATGTCACGCCATTCCGCTCTGCTACGCTATGAGCATACTGGCGTCTGGCACTTGCATCTTGCACAGCGCCACCTTTGAAGAAGCGGGACCTGCCGACATACAGACCGATCCCACTGCCACCCTATTCTCAAGGATCAATACTAACTAATACTGAAACAGTATGGAATCGATGGGTGACGAAAGCGCAACGAGCGCGCCAGTAAAGAAACACTAACGCATGCACGATAGCATGTTTATCTGTCATCATCAGCAAGATAATGAGCAAAAAATTTTATAAAATGTAGGCTACCTACTAGGCTATGTACAGTATGTAGTATATGCACAGAACAGTAGATGAATCCAAAGATAAAAGCAATAATATGTCACATGTCACGTATCCTACAAACAACACTACAAAGAAGTGGCAATGCTCAGCAGATCTCACTTCGGCGTCATCATAGGTATTTTCATGTCATCACTTGCTCCGTCGTTACAAATTTTGTACGAGCGCATTTAATTTCAGAATATCAGTGGACAGTGGACACTTCCTAACATAACCGCTAATATCCACGTACAAACAACGGCTCCTTCCTTCCGAATAAATTACACATGTAAGATATCTAAGTAGCTACATTCCTTTGTCAAGGTAAAGATGCAAAAATAAAAGCACAGATAAAACAAAAGCAAACGGCAATAAAGCCATTATTGGCCGACAATTATTGCAATACAATGTCAAACCTAAGTACTTACTTACCTATTTCTATAATGAACGAGGCGCATACCGTACGACAGTACATCGGATTACATGTATATTGATCTTTTTATACAATGCCACTTACTCTAATCGATGGATGAACTCTTTCAAGTACCTCTAGCATACTCACAGCGACAAGCTTTCAGCGTCTACTAATCTTTCTTGCTACAACACCTCACTAAAATGCTTCTGCCAAAGTTGCGGATAGTTGGCCTTGAATCGGGTGAGCTGTTCCTTTTTCACATCCAAGCTCATCTTCAGATCGTCCATGACTCCGTAGACTAAAGCGACCAACTGTTGCTCTGACGTCTGCAGCTTTAGTTGTTCGTACTGACTGTTGCTCACTCGAACACAGTAGGATACACCTTCAACAAGAAAACAGAACCTTCCATATCATATATACAGAGTGTCCCATAATAAACTCCGGGGGTTTCCGCCCTTATAACTCTCGAGTTAAAGCTCAGATTTCAATGCGATTTTTTCTATTACGTAGCCAAGGCTTCAACTTAGATATGTACAAAATTTCATCTGCGTAGCTTCATTGGTTATGGTTTTATTGGTTTTCAAAGTTTTGGTCCCGTTTTTTGCAGTTTTTCCCTCAGTACTGTAGAATTGCGGTTTTAAGATAACTCAAATTTGTATTTACGCTTCTAGACTTTGAATTGACGTCCACACGTCAAATTCTTTCGCTAAGTGGATTGCTCTGAGCCACGTAGAACAAAATTGGCAGGGGTTGATAGCTAACTAAGCCAGAAAATGTGCCGAATTTGCTTATTTGGGGGAAAAGTCCATAGAAATTGGGGGCTAGAGAATATAGCTGTTTTGAACCAGTTCTAATTGAACTAGAATCATGAAATTTTGCCTGCCTCTAAGCTGAAGCTTTCGCTACATAATGCAAAAAACCGCATTGAAATCTGAGCTTTAACTCGAGAGTTATTACCGCGGAAAGCCCGGAGTTTATTATGGGACACCCTGTAGTTGTATCACCGCATCGATGGTTCTCAGTGGTACCAAGCAAAGACCGATAACAACGGTTTGATTCCTCAACTAGCCAGTGAGCCTCTAAGGCTCTAATATCGCGTGTTCATTAGAAACAGATGAGATACCGTATTACCTGTGCATAGCCCCATGGTGCTATGATGGGCTATGCATAGGGGCGGGGCTATGCATGGGACATTTTTTGTTTTGCCAATATGGGGCTATGCACCGGTACATACAGTATACTGCAATGTATTAGTACCAGCGTTGGCTTGTTCTTGCTTCATCTGTTGATACAGGCTCTTCTTTAGTTCTCGCGGCCACTGGAACAATTGGGGAGCGTCCTCATCGTCGCAATATCGCAGGAGAAAGCGCAGGAAACGAGCCTGATCCGAGCGCGAGAGAACCGACGATTTCAGCACCACTTCCACATAGTACTGCAGGACATCCGTACCGTTCTCCTAATACAAAACAAACACCCAATCTCACGTTCAAGTGTCTTATATTTGTCTCGTACAAATGTCTGTGCAACACATACGAATGCAAGGCCGCGTATTCCTTGCTACGGCGTGTACTAGATGTGGTACATACGGTACTCCGCGTACGTACGTATGAATGTACAGGGTGTCCAAACTAAATTTGCACACTTTTCAATTGACCGTAACTCCCGCTTTAAGCAGCAGTTTAAAAAGATGAGATCTAGCTCATCTGAAAGCGTAATTCAAGAGCTATTTTGGTATGTTTGCTAATTCTATACATCTTTCCGTTCGGGAGCTAGAGCAACTCCCGTAAACCACCTCAAAAAAAAGTTTGGCCAAACTGTGGTTTGGCGATTTTCTAGGTAGCACAGCTAATTGACGGATAACTGTGATGAAGCGAGTTAGTAAGACTGTGAAAGAGGAAAATAATGACCAGTAATCTCTTTCCCAATGGGCCAAATCATTTGAGATTGGATTTTTGCACTTTGAAAAGCTTTTTTGACCAAAATGTTCAAAACGAACCAAAAAAGTGGCATTGCAGTGTGACAGTTTAGCACGAAGAGTGAACATGTCAATAAAGAGCATTCATTCATGCAAAAGGTGGCACCATAGAAAAAAGATGAGGCAATTACAGGGTATTAGTGAATAGCGCACATATTATGCCAGATTATATCTAGCGGAAGCAAGAAAAAAGCAGCCAAACAGGAAAATTGATCGGCAATCAGTTTGGCCAAACTCATTTTTGAGGTGGTTTACGGGAACCGTGCTAACTCCCGAACGGAAAAGTTTACAGAATTGGCAAACACATCAAAATATAGCTCTTGAATTGGGCTTTCAGAAGAGCTAGGTTTCATCATTTTCTGCCGCTTAAAACTGGAGTTATGGTCAATTGAAAGTTGTGCAAATTTAGTTTGGACACCCTGTACAGCATATGTGGCATACGCTCTAGCATAGCAGCGTGGCGTTATCACATGTGTACGTAACGTATATGTTACTATACATTATTACGTATAGTACGGATACGGACAAATAACCTTTTTCCATCGTCCCGCCGTCTCATCTGCGTCTACCACTCGCAGAAACGTGAGCAGTCTTCTCAAAGCTTCTCTCACGGGTCGAGGAAGCATAAAGACGAGGAGTTGGCAGGCTTCCAACCCACCCGTTCCGCCTTCTTCTTCTTCATTCTGAACGTGCTGATTGAGTATGGCAGCCACCAGATCTTCGTACTGGGCGGGAATCAGCGACTGCTCCTTGCCGGTAATCAACTTGGTGCGATACCATTCGTACACCTATGCATACACACAAAAGATGTTTCTCTTTACCAGGTTACGGAAATAAGCCTTGATAAAAATGAACTTTTGTTCATATGTAGGGTGGAGCAAAGCAAGCATTCTACAAGTATTGCTATGCTCACAGATAGGTGTGTACGCATACACATCCCGTTACTGGTAGACAATTGACCATTAAGACCTCCCCGTTAGAAACCCCACAATGGGAAGCCAACCTTGTAGTAAAGCGTGCGACGTTGATGGTTTTGGTCGTGGCCTCGGGCGGCCTCGCTCATCAGCTGACTCCACAGCGACTGCTGCACTTTCTCCGGAAGACAAGCCATCCCACACAACACCCACTCATCATTCTCACTACAAGAGAACACAAAACGCATAAATAACGACAACACAACACAAGCCGTAACCGCACGCACATTTTGGACACCTCTGCGTACTGTGGTGCATTGCCCCGTGGAGCTATACAAAATTGAGAGGTCTCATATGGGGCTATACATAGGGTGGGGCTATGCATTAGGCACTCTTTATGATTTACCAATATGTGGCTATGCATTTAAGGGTGGGGGAGCATGCTTTGGGGGTGGTTATGCCATGCGCCGGAAATACGGTAGCGGAGATACACTAGAGTTTTTTTAGTACTGCGCGTGTAGTGGCCTTACTCCAGCACTTCCTCTTCTGATCCTGTTCTTCCTCTGAGAAAGTGACCGTGATCCAGGTTCATCGTGGGCGTAAACGGATTGATTTTCGACAGGAATTGACCCAACATCTTTCCTCCCCCTCCTCCACTCACTCCTTCAGCACTCGTGGACTCCGTGAGTAAAGCCGGCAGACTGTTCTTCACATGCAAGATTCCATCAAGAATGGGAATTTCCACCAGCGTCAGAAGAAGAAACAGCGCCGCGTCGTGTACTATCACGTCATCTGAAAAAGCAAGAGTGGGAATCGAACCCGCCAGGAGACATTAGAGCGCGCCGCATCCACTCCACCACCGCGCCAACTTGGATAAAAACAACAAAGTAGACTTATAGAATCGTAACGTCATCTCCAAAACCAAGCCGGCTGGTTACAAAGGGAGGAGAGAGCGCGCCTTAATCCACCGTCGGGCACCGCGTCAACAAGGCTAATCCCATGAAACTTACCGATCGAGTCGTAATCCACAGATTCCAGCTCCGCCACACTGATATCCAGTGCACCCGTACTGCCGGCGGAAGCTAAGCTCATATTCGTATCGCACACTTCCGAGAAGAAGTCCCTGCCTGTCGACGGTCGAACGACGCCGATTGGTCGATCACGAGTGGGCGCTCGACGTCGACGGTCGTTGTCCAGTTGGTCGCCGGGACTCGCGTCGATGTAGCGAAGAGGCGAGTGCTGCTGATTGGTCGAAGGCGAAAGGAGGCGTGGCGACACCTGATGACGCCGACGCTGATTGGTGGCTAACGGGGCTTTCGGGGAAGGTGAAGACATAAACACGTCGTCGTCGTCCTCTGCTGCAGTGAGTTTCTCTCCCGCTGCAGCTGCTTCTTCGCCAACGTCCATCGGACTGCCGGGGGTCCCTGCCAACTTCGGAGACTTCTTATCTGTCTAGAAAGCCGAAAAGTACCCGCATACCAATACTACAGTATGTGTGAATACACGTACAGGTACATCCGTTACCAACGTACACATGCCCACTGCTATTACATATATGTTCATACACGCTACTTCCTTCGCCTGTATGCATGAATGTACAGTACGTGCTGCTATTAGACTCTAATGTAAGTCCACATCTACAACCAATTCAGGTCAGGGGTACTAATACATACATTCATGAGTTGTCACCTTGTTTCCACTCTTCCTGGTTAAGAACGGGGACAGGAAAGAGGCTTTTCTGCCACATCCTGTTGCCGTGATGGTTGGCGTGCCGGCAGCGAAGGCGCTCGTGCTCTGAGACCACAGCTTTCTGTCCTGCTTCTGCGCCTGCTTGCGGCAGGAATCCGGCAGTATGGCAGCCCGTTTGCGAAACAGATCAGTCGTGAATTCGGAATCAGGAGTAGACGAGACGGCGCCGTGCACCTGCAGCTTCGGCGTAACAGGAGAACTGAAACAATAGCGCGCTACACACGTGGTGAGTGTACTCACGGGGAATTCCCCGTAAGTATGTGATTAAGCATAGGGATGTCGGTGAATTCACGGTGAGTGTGAAACTCACCACGTGTGAACACGTGAGAAAAATTTTGCGCGTGGGAGCAAGTGAGGATATTCTACACGAAAAATAAAACTCGAAGTTCAAACTCACCGTGAATTCACAGAGAGTTTACTCACCACGTGTGTAGCGCGCTACTGTGGTGAGAAGCGAACCCGTCGTGTCTCATATACGAAAATCGCGCTCAGCAATCTACCAACTGAGCTACGGGGGCACAGACAAAAACCGCTGTACAAAAGTACCGTATTTATTTTTTACTGGTGCAACCCCACCCAATTTATAGCTACACATCCTCATCTCACCCACAGGTTGGGAAAACATGAATTATTGTCCTACGCATAGCCCTCCCATTCATGAGCCCCAAATAGTCACAATTTCAGCATAGCCCTTCGGAGTTGTGCATGTGCACCTGTAATACGGTACCGTATTTTTGGGTGTACATCCCCCAGTTTATAACCCCATTGGCAAAACATAAATTTTGTCCGAAGTATATCCCCCTGGAGTATAACCCCCATGTACTGGAAGGTACCTAACCTTACCTATTTTCCTGATGCTGCGGAGTAGGTACAATAGCGTGCTGCGTGTTCTGAGCAGTGGAGGGTTCCGAGAAGCGATAGAAGGCGGATGGACTGTCCTTGAATTCCTCGCCAGCCGTTCGACTGATGGAACTTTCGCTGTGTCCACCCATCGACTCCATCAATCCATCGTTCAGCCAGATTTGACATAACTGCAGCACCAAGAACAGATAAAGAAACAAGAGTACAGTAGTTTGCAGACCGCAAACGGTGAGTGTCCATGGGTTGTGGGTTCAAGCTGTTCCCATAAAATAGCCCATGTAAGTAACCAACCCCAATTCGTGGGATAAGTGTGCTTGCGCCCAATGATACTGATCTCGTATGATACGTAGTACACGGACCGACGGGGTAATTCGGGTCGCCCCGTTGGAAAGGCGCAAAAAGAGACAAAAGTGAAAGTGGTATGAAAATGATTCTTGCACTTTCTTTAGCCGGAAGATTGCACAGGTTTCGCCTATTCATCCCTGAACTCTGAAGAACGAAGATACAGTTATCGTTTTTCTTAGTATCCTGCCCGTACCTTTGTGACTTTTTCCCGGGTGATTTCCGTCATGCCGAAGTGGCGGCGGTTTTCGCGAAGGAAGTTGGCGAGAGTGGAGACGGCGTCCGCCCCTGAGAAGCAGGCTTCCACTTTGCGACGACGCAGCTGTCTCGTAGTACGCGGCACTCGCTGACGCAGCTCCAACTGCATGCTGTGCCATAGACGAGTAGCCCGAAACGGCTCTACATGTACGTACAGTACATACACAATATATCATACCAAGAAATAGCATGCAGCACATAGCACACTGTATTGCACAGTACGTACGTATTGCACGTGCCGCAAGTTTTTAGAACAAACGATTTGGTAAGTGCGGAGTATTTGGGCCAGGAATTCCTTTTTAGCCAACGTGGAATGAAAATGGTTTTATCGGCTCGAGTTTGCTCCCGCCAAAATGAAAACAAAGGGAAGCCCGAACTACCCGCACTATGGTCTCTTCAATATGGGTGTATGACCTAAACTTACCGAATCTGCCTCCATTTATCTGAGTCGCAGCAGACATATCGAATTATCCAACCAAAGCCACTACAGAAGGCACAGCCTTTCAAACTGCCAATAATTTGATTCAAAACTGCAAATGCGAAAAACAAAGCAACAACAGATGACAAGACAAGAAGACAAATTGGTACCTCAGTAAAAACTGGCCGACCTTCAGAACAAACGGTCTTTACACTACTACAAGTCACTCTCACTTTTCAAATACGCCGCGCTTGGCTGGTTTTCCTTTTGATTTTCAAAGGCGACAGGCAAAATGAGGAACAGCAGGCGGTCAATTCAAACATTCCTCAGTCACTGCTCGCCTCTCACTTCCTCACGTCTGCTGCACAAATTATAAGGAGTGAAATGAGGCCCGTCCACTGTTTTGTTTACAAGTCCCTCTCTGGATAGTAGACATAATATGCATGCACAAATGACAAACTGTGATTTGGAAAAGAACGGTATCCAGCTCAACAAAGCTGTTGATTCGACAAGTTGGATAGTAATGAATGGATCAAGCAAACGCAGGAAATTTCAAAAGAATTTACTTTCACACATTTATGTACGTTCAAGTAAGATAGGGAGGTAGGTATAGATGCACACCAAAATGATACTGAATTTGATAATTTTTCATCCGTACATCACAAAAGAAACGCAAGAATGCTTCACTTGGCATGGATATGGCGTAAACGTATGGAAGTCTGAATAAAAGATATGCTTTAGACACTTCGAATACTCGTGGCAACCGCAAAACAGTGAAAACTCAACAAAAAAGAGAATCGCACGAATAGGAACTTTCCAAAATCTTAACACTGAATCCAATAAGCTGTGGCCTTGCCCTCATCATGAATGTATCCTCAAAAATCTCAAGTTTCTTCGACTTCCTTTTCACCCTCGTTGCACTTGCCGACGCCACGAAAATGACAGGCGCCCATTCGTGGTGAATTGCACATTGGCAACAGATCAAAGGGATAGTAGCCTCCTTTTTCCTTGGCACAAGCTTCCGAACACCAAAAGCGTTCCTCTGTGAAAGTTTCCAGAGAACAATTGACCTTGAAGCCACCTTCCGCCAAGCGACAATCCCTCACGATGTACTGCGCACTGCCGCAGTCCCTTCCCTTGCCAAAACACGGAATCAGCAAGGGTTCGTTCTGCATGAGCAGACGCCACGGTTTTTCCTTGCTGAACTGGATATTCACATCCTTAATTCCGCGAGTGCACAGGCCCAGGACTGTGGCTCTGGGACCGCAGTCGTACTGATATTTCACCTGCTGGTCGGAGCCGGCGTCGCTGAGATAATAGACGAGATTCTCGCGCATGTTCCAGCTGATGGCGTGGCGCAGTTGTCCGGAGCGCTGCCCGGCCTGGCTCCAATCCTCCCGCAGACTACCCGTATGCAGAGCCGTCAACAGGACTTTTCCGCTGTTGATGGCGAATTCCTCTTCTGAAAAGAGAAAAAATAATTAGGCCTATGTTGTCAAAAAGTAAACATTGTCGATTCAATGCAATGTTGCACCGGGGTAATGCATTGCATATGTCCATCCTTAGCTACCCTGTGGGAGCAAAGCGGATGATTGTATGCGCAACTGTGTCAACTTGAAAATGGAAAAGGACCAGTTTGATATCACGACTCATACCTCTGGTCCGAATTACCCCGGGGACTGACTCTGCACTGATGCTAATGTGCAAGCAAATCGTAAATGTGTTTACATGCACCTACAGTACGTACAGTACGTACATACCATTACCTAGACTAGCGTTGACTCTCTCTTGCAGAATCCATATTTGAGCACCATGAGGCGGATCGGATTCACAGTTGCAAGGCTCCAGCCAGACTTTTCTCAGAGCCGCGTCCAAATCCAACAAATTTGCATCCGTGTCAAAGGCGAGGAGAATGCGAAAGAGGCCTTCAAAATTCAGGTCCTGGCATTCCAGCAGCAAGGCCTTAGTCTTTGGGGCTTCATCGTTCTCCTTTGGGCGCAAGCACTCGTTGTAAGAAGGGGCTTTAGAGAGAGAGAAGAAAGCTGCTGCTATAGTTGGCCAGTTCGCTCCTATGTTACTCAAGTCGTCCTGCGTAGTTTGCATGTAGGCCTACTATTTCTGCTAAATATGAGTACGCGAAGCACGGACAGAAATCCGCATTTCTGAATCTATTTTACGCAACGCGCCTTGAATGGCATAGCGAACTCTTGCTGGCCAGACTAAAGCAACACTAACCACGATTTCCCACAACACGACAGGCACCAGCAAAAGTGCACAGGCGTGGCGAGTCAACTCACGGGGAATTCACCGTTGTCCCTACGCTTCCACACAAGCATACATGGTGAATTCACCGTGAGGGTAAGCCTACTACTCGCCATGTGTCTCGCGCAAGACTGTTGTCTATCCCCTCTCTAAATCCCCTGTAATGGCGGGTGATAGGCATTTCTACGTCGTCAAATTGCTTGTTCAAGTCGACTGGGCGCCGCTGTTTGTACACCCATCCGGCTGCACGGCTCTTGTGGTTTATGTCCACCTGATGCGTGCACATGCTACACTTCAGCATGTTGCTGCTGGAAAACCAGCGACTGCCGTACGATTTCCGCTTTCTTTTCCCGCTTCCCGCTTCAGAGGGCGCAAGGTCCGCCGATGTTTCAACCATTGTTGAGGACGTAGAATACGTGGAAGACTTGGAACTGTCTTCTCTGATCATCGATTTTCCCATCATCGATTCCATGTTTCAGAACACGGCCAGTCTCCTCCTCCCTGCTCCCAACACTTGCAAATCCTTGCTCGCTGCACCTAAAGCAAAACTTTCACTTTCACCTGAACCAAGGAGCTACCTGAACCAACAAGCTTGTCAAAAACTAAACAGGAACGAACAGGGAGGGACAAACAAGATAGAGTAAACAGCAAAAATGGGAAGAAACATAACATCATCCTTGTTATTTCATTTTCCTTTATTTAGCCTATTTTATTTATTATTCTTATTATTTTATATTTTTAACCAGTACTGAATATGCCTGCCAACTCCATTCATTGGTGATCACGCGTGAGCACGAAAAAAAGAAGCTCCAGTACTGAAGTGATCACGCGCAGTGTTGCCAGGTTCTGAGGAGACAAAAGTGCTAAACGTTCGTGGTTTCGCTCCAGATGTCTATGGAGCCGTAAAAGTGACGACCGGGTTTGGGGGGGGGGGGGGGTGGGGGGTCCCGAAGGCGAAGGCAGTTCAGTTGACTGTCCACCAAACTTTATTTTATCATTTTATCTTGTATGGAAGTATGGAACATTGCAATGCACAGCACTACCCCATCAAACTACTCCTATCCTCCTCTCCTGGAACGAAGAATCCTCATCGAACAAATCACCCATATTTTGCTCAATCTCCTCCTCCTCCTCCTCCTCCTCAGCTCCGTCTCGAGCATCCCTGTACATGTCCACATTGAAAAGCTCAAACATTCGACTTGAAGGCTCAAAGCTATGGCAGCAAATATCACGCGAGAGAGCATAAACATCTAAAAAAGTTGAACCGTACACTACCGATAAGTGGTACTCAAGAATATTTTCGTCAATAGATTCATGGGAGGAAAAAGTTTTTTCCCCTACGGCCACACCTCCAAAAGCTCCAGAAAAGCTCCAAAAGTGCTAAATCAAATTTTTTGCTCCAAACGGGGGTCAAAAAGCTCCAGGGTTGGAGCGAACGCTCCAGAACTGGCAACACTGATCACGCGTGAGCATAGGTGATCACGCGTGAGCATTTATGAAGTCATAAGTGCTCACGCGTGATCACCTATGCTCACACGTGATCACCTTCAGTACTGGAGCTTCTTTTTTTCGTGCTCACGCGTGATCACCAATGAATGGAGTTGGCAGGCATATTCGGTCATTTGTAAAAGACAACCAAACAACCAACAACCAAACAACCAAAAGTGTGGACCTCTTGAAACTAGCTCCGCCAAAATGACGCACATGGTTTGTTTCTTGAATTGTACCCTGTGCTCATTGTTAGTGCGATCCTCCACCTTCTCTATCCGTTACACGCTGGAATACTTGAACAGTCGCTATGGGGCACTTTTTACAAAATGTTATCAAAGAAAGCAAGTTGGGCTTTTCAAAATGGGACAGGACTTAGGTTTAGGCTTAAGCTTAGGCTGAGGCTGAGGTAGTGGATTTAGAGGAGTAGGCCCAAGCCTAAGCCTACATCTATGCCTAAAGCCTAAGTCCTATTCAAAGCCTATTTTGAAAGAACACAACGTGCTTTCTTTGATTACATTTTGTAAAACAAAATTCCCTGTAGCGACTGTTCAAGTATTCCAGTATGTAGCACTTGGTGTGCACCATATGGGGGCAGGGACACAGTAGGGACACAGGGACACAAACTTCCAGATGGTCTAACCAATCTGCTCTCGCAATCAACAAGCATGGATGGAGGAGAAAGAGGAAGTAAAGATGGAAGGTGAAGGATAGATAAAGACAAAGAGGGTGGAAGGATCGCACTGACAATGAGCACAGGGTACAATTCAAAGACACAAACCATGTGCGTCATTTTGGCGGAGCTAGTTTCAAGAGGTCCACACTTTTGGTTGTTTGGTTGTTGGTTGTTTGGTTGTCTTTTACAAATTACCGCATATTCAGTACTGGTTAATTTTTATTTTATTTATCAAAAGTGCGCTCTTTTCTTCTGTCGTCTTTTATTCGTTGCGCTGCTTTCCTGCTTACTAATTTTACGTTATTTTCCAAGTAGGCCTAAGATGCATACATCATACATGTTGCAGCAACAGCCGATCAATTACTGTACATTACACCGTAAACGGTTGGTTGTCAACGTTCAACCAGGTACATTCCTGGTTCAACTGTACAGGCAATTACGTAATCTGAGCAATTATTTTTTCAGCTATTACACTTCACAGAGACGTCAATGACGGTCAATTGTCCGGAACTTTACGCTCACTATCTGACCTGACTGACACTTTTGAACTGTGGGATCAATCACGATATGAGTGGTGAGTCAGGATTGCGCATATTCCAATTTGTTTGTTCCGTAATCTAACTCACTGCATGTTCCGAAAAGAAAGCGTGTCACATGAAAAACCACCCAATGGCTTGTTCCGGTTTCGCAAAGGTTCCGTTTCGTTTCCAATCATGTTCAAAGAACTGCTAGGGTACAACCCTGTGCCTGTTGCGGTTTCACTTCACCTGTCTCTGGGCTTGGCTCTCCTGGGGCAGCCCGGCGTTGTCGTTATTCCCACGTTACCACTGACGCTACTGTGTCTTCGCTTCCAAAGTTTACACCTAATAAACATCTTCACTGAACTCTATTTGCGTCTGCTCCAAGTCAGCTCCTGTTCAGGTACAGTAGTCAAAGTTCGATAAAAAACCATTTTTGTGGTCTTTTCTTTCTTGTCGCAACAAACTAGATTTCCAATCCGCTATTCTTCAGTTGCACTGACCCGTCCGCATAGAAAATACCGCATGCTGGTGGAAAATGGCTCACTGTGACCGTGACCGTCATAGCGAATCAGTGAAGCTGGTCTTCTTAGTCCTTTTCCTTCTTCTTCCCGTCCTCCCTTCTCCATCTGGCAGTGGTCGATTCCAGTCTTACACGGAAGATGCCGTTCGTCAAGCTGGAGGTGTAATTCGAGCTGATGCTCGCATCGCATGGCCAGTCGACAAGTGCGAGCTCATTGCACTGGTAACTCGAAAAAAGGTGATCATTAAACGGGGCACTCGCCTGTTCGAGCACTTGAAAGGGCAGCGAATTGGCATTGGTGACGGTGGATGTGGATGAGCTGCATTGAGAACGGCGTGCAAGACGAGTTGAAACAGAAAAGCCCATTGAATGTGATAACAATAGCAATGGTGAAAAAACTGCATTGAAGTCTACCTTGTATTAGTGTGTACGAGTACCACATTTGGCTTGGTGCTTGTATGATCCGTGTTTTCATTCCTTTTCGCAGGTTTGGGTTTCAGCGATCGCCTTGCCATAGGCTGCCTTCTTTGTTGTGCCTTTTTGTGCATCTGAACAGTAGTACGTGTACAGTACGAAATGGAATGCTTGCGCTTTGATGAGACATGCTGAGCATGTACTGCTGGTCGAATGAAATGCGTTGCGATGCAGTTTCTCCTTACGCTTGCACACGGAATGGACTGTCATTTCCAGCTGACTACTCATCAGCGCACAGAAACTTGGAATGACGCACTTGTATGTACATGGGTATTGCGTACGACGTTCGACGCACTTGTATGTACATGGGTATTGCGTACGACGTACGATGTACGACGCACTTTCTTCTACGCATTTGTCGCAGCGCTGCCGCCCACTCCCTGATCTTAGGGCAGTGTCAGAAACAGCAGCTTGTTGATAAAAATCACGATAATGGCAATAGGACCCATCATTTAAGAACTTCGAATCCCACACTCCTCCCTCGGAATCGTTCTGACGACAGTAGTTTGAATATTTCGCAATCAGTTCTTGTAATGCTGCCAAAGCCGGCATCTTGATTATAGGCAAACCCGGCCTGCTCATGTCGGTGTAAAGTCGTGGTGTACAGTCAACCAGTCGGTGGGTAGGAATAGGAATACTGTACCTATGTGTACACGTTTCATACCTACCTACACAGTAACAAGAACAGACAGATTTACGTAGAACGACATGGACACGAAAGAATTTCGCGAAAACGGGAAAATGATGGTAGATTACATTGCGGACTACTTAGAGAACATCTCAAAACGACGAGTGACGCCCGGAATCGAACCAGGCTACTTGCGTCACTACCTACCAGCTGAGCCACCGGCACAGGCGGAAAGCTTTCAGACTGTCATGCGAGATGTGGAAAAGTTCATCATGCCTGGGGTACTGCGATCTATAGCAGGACCCAATAATACATAGACATAGGACTGTGAAAGTATGTAGGAATGAACAAATTTGTGCGCAGCTACTGTATTGGATGAACACGGCCTTGTATAGCGGTTAAGAACGATCCCCACGAGGGACCCCGCCCTACCCCTAACTCGGATGTACTCCGAGGTTCACACCTTCACAGGCTTCTATTATTGGGTCCTGGTTGTACAGTACTGTATTATCAGTACCAGTGGCCCGTTGCAGCTTCGCTACACCATAAAGCTTAGGTTGAATAGTGCCCTTACTATAATGTTACGTACACGTACATAAGCATAGATGTACTGTAATGTAACGTACACGTACGTACATCCACTGTTTGATTACGAATGTGTGATTCAACACCACTTTTTTGAAACTGCACAGTTCGACAACATAATAACAGTACCCCAGCACATTTCAATAACAGCACAGAAGCACATTCAGTAGTATTTTTTTCGAAACACGCACACAAATTCGAAGAAACTTGCACATCGACAACATATACAGTACAACAGCACATTTCCACAACAGCACGCAGAAGCACATTCAAAGGCAGCATATTTTTGAAACGCAATAAGCACATATTCGAAACGCACACAGCGCACGATTTTACGGCACTTTCAAATAAATATGGACGAAACCGGGAGTACAGCACAGAAATTCACATACACAGCATATACACTACGTAACTTAACCTACAGCACCTCCTTATACACTACATTACGTGTAACACATGAGTGCGAGTTCTTTATGGCGATGTGGAGATTCGCAGGATCGCCAACCCGCGATGCAGCCACGTACAGCTGACCGTGAGTGAAGCACGGCTCCTCCAGCCACACACCAACTTTTGACAACGTCTGCCCTTGACTTTTGTTGATAGTCATTGCAAAAGCGGGTCGAACGGGAAACTGGCGGCGGCGCCATTGGATGGGAAAATGCTTTTCCTTGCACGCCAGCTCCAGTCGGGGAATCATCACATCCATTCCTGCTTTGTCACCTGTCACGTACATACAATAAGTCTCGTTATTTCTGTCAACTCGAACACGGCGTGCTCGGAGAAGAATACAATACGCATGTACGTAGCACAATATGCAAGGGAACAGTGCTTACCTGTGGCAATCTTGCAATGCAGCAGAATGGGAGTGCATCGAGTCAGAATAAGACGTGTGCCATTGCACAGGCCCAGGAGTGGGTTGAGATTCCTCAGCAGTATCAGCGGCATATTCTCCTATGGTCAGAAGCAATATTCAATAGAATGGTGAAGTTATTGTGTGTGCGTTATGAAAAGCAACAATGCACAAACAACAGTATGTATTATGTATGAGGTACATAAATGTAGTACAATTTTGTAGTGAACGTACCTTCAGCAAAAGACGATGTGGTGGAAGGCCTGCAGGGCTTAGGCTGTTCAAGTACTCGACCGGGAATCGAGTAGTATCCTCCACATCTTCCGTTCTGTCAGCGCTGTAGACTGCAACTTCGTTCCCTGGGAATCGGTTTGACACAGCAGTGTTGATGTCATCGACTGCGGAGTTTTTCGGGGCCAGGATGGCACGTCCAGCAAGCCATTCCAGCCATTCCATTGTCTCCATCTGCTGTGCCTTTTCGAACAGGCCGGGAAAGATCAAGTCCAAGAAGAGTTGAAGAGACTGCTTGATCGTATCCTGATTGCTGTCGTCGATGTTAAAGACAAAGTCCTGTGGTAGCTGGACCCTGTCTGGTTCCTGGTGGATAGGGTAGGTGCCATCGCCAAGCTGCAGCAGGAACTGGTCGAACTGCTGGAGCTGTGGGTTTACGCCGACTCGCATGTTCTCTCTCAAAGCACAGGAGGAAAATGCCCGCCAAAGTTGCGACCGTTTGAGGCAGGAGTTGACGATTTGGGCTCTGGAGGCTCGAGGGACCACAGGAAGGACTTGTCGGAAGTCGCCAGCCGGCGCGAAAACCTTCCCACCAAAGGCTGCGTTATTCCGCGTGATGTCCCGCAGGCAGCGATCCAGTGCTTCCAAGAAATGACGGTGCACCATTGGTGCTTCATCCCACACGATCAGCTGCGACTCCCGGATGAGTTGAGCTAATTCAGAGGCTGGCGGAATGTTCAGTGAGCAGTCTGCGTCCAGGTCAATGGGCGCCTTGAAGCGAAGATGGGCAGTGCGACCCAGAGGCAGAAGAGTGGCAGCGATTCCACTTGAAGCAACGGCGATGGAAGCACCTCTCTTTCCTTCCTCATGTGTGCGTGCCGCAGCCAGAAGAGCATCGAGTGTGAAAGTTTTCCCTGTGCCGCCGCGGACATCCAGGAAAACTGCGCAGGGCTGGCCGAGTCGCACGTGATGCATCACCTGAAGCACAAAAGCAAAAGATTCAACATCCAACCTGTCAATGCACTGCATGCACTGTCAATTGTGAAAGTGAAAGTGGTTATGTCAAGCCAGTGGTTATGTGTGCATATGTAGGCTATGTACAATAAGTGCGTTATGTACATTCAGTATACACAATAAGTGTACATACGTACGTAGGTATGTACGAAAGATGTGTGTTGAACCAATGAATGCGTAG
>JASAMW010006915.1:0-17780 GCA_030247985.1 Epsilonema sp. ZAB3_2
TCTTATTTTTCCCTTTCAGACTTTCTTATTTTTCCCTTTCAGACTTTCTTATTTTTCATAATTTCATAATCTAATAATATAATCTCAGCAACCATTTGCAGTGCATCAACCCGAGGCGTCATTGCTCTCTAGCAATCATCGGGCAATCATCGACTCTACATAAAGCAAAAAGCTAGCTAAAATTGATGGCCCGTTCACAACGAACGCTGATATCGACGTCAACGCAGATATTGATGTTCAACGCAGATATCGACGTTCGACACAGATATCGACGTTCGACGCAGATATCGACGTTCGACGCAGATATTAGCGATCACAGAAAAAAGTAGCAAACATCGACGAAAACTTGATGTAAATACGTACGTACGTACCAAACAACATCATCATCTATGCCGGCATTATTATTGGAGAAAAATACAGATTTACGTAGATTTCCATAATCTATGTTGAACGTCGATATCTGCGTCGAACGTCGATATCTGCGTTGAACGTCGATATCTGCGTCGAACGTCGATATCTGCGTCGAACGTCGATATCTGCGTCGAACGTCGATATCTGCGTCGAACGTCGATATCTGCGTTGAACGTCGATATCTGCGTTGACAGCGTTCGTTGTGAACGGGCCATGACTACAATACCATAAAATTAGTGGTGTTTATAACCAAATAATCGAGTACACTGAAAAAGGCTTTTTCAAACAGAATATGACTCATACAGGCCAGTGATTGCCACTTTAGGCACTTATGCCAGTCATTTACTTCATAAGCCCATTTCAGATTTGTGCCTGTAGACTTCTTCTATTATGCTAATTTTCATTTTAGAGCTATATCAGCAAACTATACCAGTTGTACACTTGTACAAAAGTACTTGAGACGACAGTGTGCAACTGGCCAAGCAAGCTTTATTTTGGTGGGGTCTTAGTATGTGTTATAAAACAAAACAACTCCAACTGTCCGTCATCGGGTCATACTAAAAGGCGGACGCGGACGCTGTACTAAAAGGCAGACGCGGACGCCGTACTAATAGGCGGACGCATAAGAGGCTGACGCCGTACTAAAAGGCGGATGCATAAAAGGCGGACGCCAATTAACCAGTACTGAATATGACTGCCAACTCCACTACTTTATGAGAACTTATGAGAACTGAAAAACGGAGCGCCAGTACATAAGTTCTCATTTATGAGAACTTGTGCGACTCTGTTCTCACAAAACATGTACTCCTGCGATTCTGTTCTGCACAAAACATGTACTCCTAGAGAGGCCAGAAGGCCCCCTTCTAGGAGTACATGTTTTGTGCAGAACCCCTTCTTCTAACCCCTTCTTTTTAGTATGATCCTCCGCGATTTGTGCCCACTAGCGCGAAAATGCTATGCGCGTCTGTCAGTTGCGCGATTCCACATGAGCGACGAGAGAGATGCGCACCGTCTCACTTGCGCGATTCAATTGACCGCGACACTTTATTTTGCGCAACTCTCCATTTGCGCGACACCTCAAAAGCGCACATGTATGTTTGCGCGATGCCCCAAAAGCGCGATTTATGTTTGCGCACTGCTCATTTGCGCGAAATGTGAACTTGAACTTAGAAAATGAGGATGAAGCTGTCCTGATTTTGATATGACAGAAACCAGGAGTAATATAAAAGGGGGAGTGACAAACGGCCGCTTCCATACAAACGGCTGATTTTCACACGCAAAGTTCGAAGCATTCCAGCGGTCGTAGAGAAATAAAACTGGCACCATTGAATGCGCCGATTCTTCTTCTTTCCAATGGTGTCAGCTTCGTTGAGGTCCGAGGACTCCTTCCATTTTATTTTTAGCGGGAAGTAGAGGGTACTTTTGAACTTCAATTTTTTCTCAGGGAATGCTCTGGACGGGTATCGCCAGATCTGGCGATGATCGCCAGATCTGGCGATCACGCTGCTTTCGCAAACCAGCCAGCGTGTATCGCCAGATCTGGCGATGATCACCAGATCTGGCGATCCTCGCAGCGTGCTCGCCAGATCTGGCGATCATCGCCAGATCTGGCGATACATGCTACCTGGTGAGTGTGATCGCCAGATCTGGCGATCATCGCCAGATCTGGCGATCAGTATCGCCCGATCTGGCGCGCACGCTGCGAGGATCGCCCCATCTGGCGCAACACCCGGGCGGGTTTGCGAAAGCAGCGTGATCGCCAGATCTGGCGATCATCGCCAGATCTGGCGATACCCGTCCAGAGCATTCCCTGAGAAAAAATTGAAGTTCAAAAGTACCCTCTTCCCGCTAAAAATAAAATGGAAGGAGTTCGGACCTCAACGAAGCTGACACCATTGGAAAGAAGAAGAATCGGCGCATTCAATGGTGCCAGTTTTATTTCTCTACGACCGCTGGAATGCTTCGAACTTTGCGTGTGAAAATCAGCCGTTTGTATGGAAGCGGCCGTTTGTCACTCCCCCTTTTATATTACTCCTGCAGAAACTGATCTCCATTGGACATTGTTTGAAAATTGCGCAGGCATGATCACATCCTGGTGTCTGCGTAGTAGAAGAAGCTGGAAGTTGGAAGTTGCAAGAAGTTGGAAGCTGGCCAGCAAACACCTGTGGGACTCATCCTGCTTCTTCTTATACAGCTCATGCAGTGGCGCCTTAGCACCAAGCACTTAGACTTAGCTCCTTAGCACGCTGCCTTCTGAATTGAAAGTACAATGGGTAGCTGAAGCTGGCAAACAAGCCAGTTGTGAGCAGCTCGAATTTGCACAAACTGTGGCAGATCAGCAGCTGTCGGCTCCAGAGCAGAGCCCCACTGCAGTCTCCAGAGCCCCAGCCAGTGAGGGACTGCATTATGTATTTGAATTTGACTAGTAGGTGCTACTTTTATGCTGAGACTACCATTGGATAAGAACTCGTCTCCTATGGAGAAGCAACATCACTATAAAACACCGTTTTTTGGTCGCGCAAGTGAGAATCGCGCAAATGCAGTGTCGCGCAAAGAGGCATTGGCGGAAAATTTTTTCGCGCAAACGTACTTTCGGCGCAAAATGGAGGGCGCGCTTTCGGGGCAACGCGGACTTGCGACGTCGCGCAACTGACACATCGCCCTTATGATTTCGCCCTTCTGGGTGTTGCGCAAATGAATTTCGCGCTACTGGGCACACCCCTGTGGTTTGGTGGGACTTCCTAAACGCAGGATCAGGACCAGGAGCAGGATCCTGAACCACCCCCTAAACGCAGGATCCACAGGAGCAGGATCCTGAACGGAAACCTAAACGCAGGATCCACAGGATCAGGATCCTGAATGGAAACCTAAACGCAGGATCCACAGGAGCAGGATCCTGAACGGAAACCTAATCGCAGGATCCTGAGGATTTGCAGGATCATGCATGTGCTAGTGGATATGACTAAAACCCAAACCCAAACCTGCTAACTACAACCCAAACCTCGAACCCAATAAAAAACCGTCCTGAAATACTATGTCATAACAAACATCCGTGAAGTGGTTTCAGGTTTTGGTCCGCAAAATGGTTGCCAGATGCGCACAAGGGTTGCCAGATCTGCAAATTGGTTTCCAGATGCACAACAGGTCTGCCACATCTGCTACAGGGTTGCCAGATGAGCAATTTTTGCCAGACCAGTAACTGGTTGCAGCTTCACAGCAATAGAGGAGACGTTTCTAAAGCATCTGGCAACCCTTTTGCAGGTCTGGCAACGCTTTTGCGCATCTGGCAGCAGTTGCGAATCTGACAACCATTTTAAATTTCTGGCTTCTAGAGATAGATGCATGTATGCATGTACTCATGTGCATGTACTCCTAGATCGATCTCTAGTAGTAAGAGTACATCATAGACACTCCAACTGATCATGAGATGCGCAAAAGGGTTGCCAGACCTGCAAAAGGGTTGCCACATGTGCAAGTTTTGCCTGATAATGTGCAAAATGGTTGCCTGCAAATGTGCAAAACGGTTGCCAAATCTATGCGCAAGAAGGATTGCCAGATCTGTGATAGAGTTGCCAACTCTGTGATAGGGTTGCCAGAAGTGCAACTTATTGCCAGTTGCCCAACCTGGCTGCCAAATGCGAAAATAAGTTTCCAGGTCTAGAACAGGGTTGCCAGATCTGCAAAGGGGTTGCCAGAGTTGCAAAAGGGTTGCCAGACCTGCAAAATGACTTTACTGGCATGTCAAAAAGCTGAAAAATGGCCAATTTTGGCCATGCCAGTTGGGAATGGGTTAACAGCGACCTCGCCATTGAAAAGATCGAAGAAAGCTGGGGTATGTGCATGATTTCAGTTTGACTTGATTTGGCCTCTTATGGCATGCCACATCAGTTGCCAGATGCAATTGCCTGATTTTCTATTGGCAAAAATATACATATAATTCTGCTTAGGGGAAGAACGGACGACTTAGTGTCAACTGAAACAGAGCATCCCTGGCAGATATTGGCCCCAATTTTTTGGGTATTTGAAATATCCAATTATTTGGATATCCAATTAATTGGGTTTTACGAAACCATTACATTGGGTTTTATGAAACCATTATAATGGATATTATGAATCTAAAAAATTGGATAAATCCAATTAGTTGGGTTCATAAAAATCGATAATTTTATGAAACCATTGTAATGGGTTTTATGAACCCAATTAATTGGATTTATCCAATTTTTTGGATTATAATGGGTTTTCCAATTATTCCAATTATTATAATGGGTTTTCCAATTTTTTCCAATTTTTTTGGATTATAATGGGTTTTCCAATTTTTCCAATTATAATGGGTTTTACGAATCCAAAAAATTGGATAAATCCAATTGTGTTCATAAATCGATAATTTTACAAACCATTGTAATGGGTTTTACAAACCCAATTCGTAAAACCCATTATAATGGTTTCATAAAACCCAATGTAATGGTTTCGTAATACCCAATTAACCCCTCCTCTATTTGGCAGGTCGCAGCGACCAAAATGCGACCTAGTGCGACCAAAATGCGATCGCCTGAGTATCGCATTTGTATCGCATTACCATCGCATTTGTATCGCATGCGATCGCACTACGTCGCATTTTGGTCGCATTTTTGCAAACAATTTTTCCAAAAATGCTACCGATGGCGTTCTGGACACTTTGTCAATTTTGTCGTCTGGGGTCGCATTTTGGTCGCTGCGACCTGCCAAATAGAGGAGGGGTTAATTTGTAGGAAAATCTGCATTTCTATCTTCTATCAGCTGCAAAAGTACTACTTGTGTTCAATGCAAATGCGCGTCTGTACGTATGTGCTGTGTGCGTGTCCGCGAGCAAGAGTGGCGCCGCGTCTCCTTCGCTCTATTGTACGATTACGTACATATAAAAGGGGGGAGCGGAGGGCGAGAGCTCACTTCTTGTTCGTTGTTTCTCTCGTCTCAGTTCGACACGCTGAACGTCTGCCCTTCGTCTCTGAGAAGACAGCAGAAGACCGTCTATCATCACAGCTGCAGTGAGAGCATTAGTGCCGAGAGGGCGAGGCAAGGCTTTGAGCCGTGACCTTACCTTCTTTGCACTGGACTGTTCTCCTCAGTTGTTGCTGCCTTCGTCGAGCTGCCTGCTTGCTCTATTTATTGCTGCCCTTCTTTCTATGCTAGCGTGTGTACGTACCGTCTACTAACAGCTATTGTATGTATCGTCGTATCTACAAGAAGGAGATAAACTTTTACCTGCGTACGGAAGGCCGACAGTGCAGTAGAAACTCTGTATGCCCTGCCAAGTACCAGCATCTGTGTCCACTCAAGTAGCCTGTGTCTGAAGAGGAGAAGGAGCTGCTACGCCTAGGAGTTGCCCAAGTCTCGCCCCGAACTTGGTCGTTAGGATAGCCTGAGCTGCTCGGGATATCTTGTGAGGGTTTGCCGCCGGCAAGGATCGTTGCGACCGCCTAGTCTTCTGACTTGCCACTCGCTTCGTACCCCCAAGGCGCCTACGAAGAGTGGACGGGTCATTGCAACAGGATTCTCAGGCCCTCTGCAGTGAGTCCGTAAGGTTCCGGCAGGCAGCCGTGAGTTACCCTGGACCCGGAACCCTACAATTGGATATCAAAATAATTGGATATTTCAAATACCCAAAAAATTGGGGCCAATATCTGCCAGGGATGTTCTGTTTCGTTTACACTAAGTCGTCCATTCTTCCCCTAAGCAGAATTATATATTTTTGCTATTGGTAAACAAGGCAACCTTACAGAGGCTCTATGCTTACAGATTTCTGCATTTCATAAATTACGTCATCTTTGGAAAACTGTTTAGATAGTACTTAGAAATCTCGTTTGCTTGAATTGCACACCGATCCTGCGAATCTTCAGGATCCTGCGTTTAGGTTTCCGTTCAGGATCCTGCTCCTGTGGATCCTGCTTTCAGGAGGTGGTTCAGGATCCTGCTCCTGGTCCTGATCCTGCGTTTAGGAAGTCCCGCGGGGAGCGACGAACGACGAAGAAAGAAAAAAGTGAAAGTGAAGCGAGGGAGGGAGGAGAAGGAGAGGAGCTAGCCGAACAAACAACCGAATCTTGATTGAACGTTAGGGCAAGTTTTCAACATGGCTGCCGGCCCTGTTATGGATAGGAACCAAGGTAAATCATTACTAGGAGTGCTTTCTGCTCGATATTCTTTGTTTACCTGGGCCTAACCGTGTTGTATTGCAGATGCCACGGTCTACGTGGGTGGTCTTGACGAGAAAGTAAGTGAAGCGATTGTTTGGGAGCTGTTTGTTCAGGCTGGACCAGTGGTCAGTGTTCACATGCCGAAAGATCGCATCACCAACTCACATCAAGGGTAAACATAATCTGACATCGGCACGGTTTCCAGGGTGGGGGTCTGTCAATGGGGTTATGCTGGATCAGAAAAGTGGGGGCTGCCACATACCCCAGGAAAAAAATAATTGTTTCCTGACATACCCTCAGAATTTCCAGCATACCCCCCAAAAAGAAATAGTCTGTAACACACCCTAAAAAACACCAACATACCCCCAAATTTTATTGAAATGGGGGTATCTTGATGCTAATATGGGGGTATGTTTGGGGTTATGTGAGCAGAAAATCATAGACTGGGGGTACGCGTGGGGGTATGTTAATTTTATTTTTTGGGGATGTGTTTGGGATATTGTTCAAATTCTCAAGATAGGGGGAGTGCGTGGGGTTATGTGAGGGGGTGGGTGGGGGTGTGCTGAACATACCCCAGCTGACCCCAGGCCGACGTCTGCATAATATGTGTAGGCCCCGCGTCTGTGTACACCTGTAGCTGTGTAGTACACAGTGTACTACTACCTGTTTCATCCTGTTCTTCAGCAGTGTTGAAGAGCGCTTCTCTGGAAATGCACCTTAGGTACCTTTTTTATGGTCCAGCAGCCATTTTCCATACATATTGGGACTTCCGCATTACATTGCTGACCAGTTTGCAAAACCCCTCCTGTATGCTGAGATATGGCTGTTGGTAGGCCCAATTTTCCCCCCACTTGCCCGCCACTTTTTTCAAAAATTCTTAAAGGGGAACTTTGCGCGGAAAATTCGGGGTAAGGCCACACACATCATTAGATAGAGCATAAAAAATGCTGCAAAACGCACCAAGTCCCATTCCTCTACGTTGCGTCATTCTTGAGTTACAGGCACAATACTGATCAGTGAGCCAGAAACTCAGCTTGAGAGCACGTAGCTCGCTAACCACTGCACCAATCTGAATAATTTTTCTACTACCGTGTGCTCCGTCTGGTGTTCTACCTTTTTGTTGTATAAAGTTTCGCTGTATCTTCACTGCCTGTGGAATGGGAAGCCAAAAAACGTGTGTCGTTGCGCAGTGCAAGGACACCTGTTTTTTGGCCTCCCATTCCACAGGCAGTGAAGATACAGCTTAGCTTTATACAACAAAAAGGTAGAACACCAAACGGAGCACACGGTGGTAGAAAAATTATTCAGATTGGTGCAGTGGTTAGCGAGCTACATGCTCTCAAGCTGAGTTTCTGGCTCACTGATCAGTATTGTGCCTGTAACTCAAGAATGACGCAACGTACAGGGATGGGACTTGGTGCGTTTTGCAGCATTTTTTATGCTCTATCTAATGATGTGTGTGGCCTTACCCCGAATTTTCCGCGCAAAGTTCCCCTTTAACATCATTCTACTCCATTTTCTTCGCAGATTTCGGTTTGGGGCATGTCCCTTCGATATTTTGATGAATACACCATAAAAATTGGCGAAAATGATCAAATTAGCCAAAATTACCGCGTTTTGGACTATATCACGCCATATTCATCAAAATATCGAAGGGGCATGCCCCAAACCGAAATCTGCGAAGAAAATGGAGTAGAATGATGTTAAGAATTTTTGAAAAAAGTGGCGGGCAAGTGGGGGGAAAATTGGGCCTACCAACAGCCATATCTCAGCATACAGGAGGGGTTAAATTGCAAACTGGTCAGCAATGTAATGCGGAAGTCCCAATATGTTTGGAAAATGGCTGCTGGACCATAAAAAAGGTACCTAAGGTGCATTTCCAGAGAAGCGCTCTTCAACACTGCTGAAGAACAGGATGAAACAAGTAGTAGTACTGTTATGCACATATCGTCATTCGTACTCGTATGTAGCCCCATATCAAAGACCGTGAAAAAACGACAAAAACGTTGGTTTTACAGTTCGACATGTTTCTGGCCAAAGCAGCCAGTAATGGCGCATCATTTGGGACAATTTCATTTGGGACACATTTTGATTTTCACCCCTATTGACCACCTCATCTACTAACAAATAGGGCTGCTGTGTGTGTGTCTGTGTGTGTGTGTGATACAATAAACTCGCTCAGTTTTGCAGCTACAGCGTTCACCAATGGCTCATTCGAAAGCTTATAAGCCCAAGGGCGCCAGGAAGGCCTTCGATTTTTGATCTGATCAGCCGATCACCAATAATCGATCGATAATCAATATTTTAGTACTAAAAGCGCGCAGATTCACTCACACTACTCAATTTTGCAGCTACAGCATCCATTCTGGACTCTTTCGAGAGCTTATGGCTCCGAGAACGCGAGAAAGGCCTGCAATTTTTGATCTGATCAGCCGATCACCAATAATCGATCGATAATCGATATTTCAGTACTAAATGCAGCAGAAACAAAACGACGCAGGTTTTCAAGCCCGCGTTTGCAAATGGTCACGCCCAAAAGTGCACACAAGCGCTAAAGGGTTGCCAGATCTGCAAAAGGGTTGCCAGATTGCTAAATGCGCAAAAGGGTTGCCAGACCTGCAAAACGGTTGCCACATGCATCATTTTTGCCTGATGCTGTGCAAAATGGTTGTCAGATGCACAAAATGGTTGTCAAATCTATGCGGAAAACGGGTTGACAGATCTGCCATAGGGTTGCCAACTCTGCGATAGGGATGCCAGATATGCAACTGCTCAAAATGGTTGCCAGATGCATAATAAGTTGACAGATCACGATCTAAAACAGGGTTGCCAGATCTGCGAAAGGGTTGCCAGATTTGCAAAAGGGTTGCCAGATCTGCAAAAGGATGTTACTGCGAAGCTGTAACGGGCCACTGGTTAGACAAACATGTTCAATCATGATACTTTTTGCGAAAGAATAGCTTGTTTTAGACCACTTTAGCTTGAAAAAAGGGAAAATAAGCCAGAAATCTCGTTCAGGTGGTCAAAAAACCTTACTTTGGTCACTAATGCAAAATGCCTATTTATATAACCTATAGCGTCCTGAGGGTTATCATGGGTTATACACGAAACATTATAGTTACTGTAATGTGGGCGAATCCATAGCTTATGATAGGAAGCCCTGATCGACTGTTTTACAGGTATGGATTTGTGGAATTTATGGGCGAAGAGGATGCTGACTACGCCATAAAAATAATGAATATGATCAAGCTGTTTGGCAAACCAATACGCGTCAACAAGGTAAGTACGAACTACTTCGCTCGAAAGAGACACGAAGTATTATTGTGTTTATGTGATGACGTGAAAATATGCCTTTGCGACATAACCCCGCCGCACTTTACCAAAATTCACGGTTTTCTTTTAGGCGTCGGCTCATCAGAAGAATCTGGATGTAGGCGCCAACGTTTTCATTGGAAATTTGGATACTGAAGTGGATGAGAAACTGCTGTACGACACTTTCAGCGCCTTCGGCGTTATATTGCAAGTGCCAAAGGTATGCTGTAGAGTGCAGTACGTGAGGCTATATTATTGGTGCAATATGTGGAGGATACACTGTACAGTACATTCATTCGTACAGATAATGCGCGATCCAGATTCTGGCAATTCCAAGGGCTTTGCCTTTGTGAACTTCGCCAGTTTCGAAGCGTCTGATGCGTCCATTGAGGCGATGAATGGCCAGTTCCTTTGCAATCGTCCCATCTCCGTCTCTTACGCCTTCAAGAAAGAAGCGAAAGGAGAAAGACACGGCACTGCCGCTGGTATGCACAATGCTCTATATACTACTACACGTTTTCAGTGCATCTTTTTTATCTGTAAAGGGAAGGGAAAAAGTGTAGTAGCTCGCGACCAGCCATAATTCTTAGCGCAACTGGTCCATAATGTAGTAGTACCACGAAGAAAAGGATGGTGCAGTAGTAATTCAGGCAAGGGAGAATTACTCGGGCCATCCATGCTTTAGCAGAAACAGACGGCATTCAGATACACGAGCGATGCCTGAATTTCCCCTGACCCGAATAACCCCGCACTACTATTGTAGTCTTCGTACGTACGTACGTGCAACACGCACGCACAGCAGAACCTGGTAGGAATCGATCCTTCTCTTACTGCTCTTGATTCTCGCTCGGCTGCTGAACCACTGCGCCACCGTCGTCCCTCCCCGCCGACTGCAAATCGCCTTCTTTATCATGCCGGCAGCTGTGCCTGTTTGCTGTTTTCAGAGCGTCTGTTGGCGGCTCAGAATCCTCTGTTTCCGGCGGATCGACCTCATCAGCTGTTCGCGGATGCGCCTCCGATGCCCCCTCCGATGCCCCTCGGGGGTATGGGCTTTCCCCCTCCGCCCCCTCGTACCCCCATGGGGACGCCGTTTCATCCTGCAGGAGGCTACGGACAGCCGCCCACTCCGATCCCCCCTCCGCCTCCCCCTCCGGCTCCTCCTACCCCCATGTCACGTCCACCCATGCCCATGCCCAGTAAGCATTCTAGCTGTCTATGCATCTATAGTCTGGCCAATAGCAGTTGGCACCTGAACTCAAGGCGCATTGCGTAAAATAGATTTACAAATGCGGATTTCTGTCCACGCTTCGTGTACTCCTATTTAGCAGAAGTACATGCAAACTACGCAACTCGCCTTGAGTCCAGGTGCCAACTGCTATTGGCCAGACTATAGCATGTGTGTGCGTATGCGTGTGTATGTCTGGTACATGGTGTATGCTTTGTTGTTGCAGCTCCTCCGCCGCCACCTCCTCAACTGTGGGCGGCTATGATGGGTGGGATGGGTCCACCTCCTCCCCCTCAGACCCCCACGGGGACCCCCGCTCCCACACCCCCTCCTCCCCCACCTCGGATGCCGATGCGACCCCCTCCGCCACCCCCTTCATCTGGCCCGGGGGGAATGCCCCCCAGGGGGCCACCACCCCCTATGGGACTTATGCCGCCAAGAGGAATGGCGCAATTCGGCCTCCCACCAAGACCACCTCCGCCTCCGCAACAGTAGTAATCACTGTTCCAGCGATACAGTATTGCTCCATACTGTGTGGTAGGGGGGTAGGTACAGTACGTACTGTTATGTACATTGTCATGTTTTTGCTTATGTGTGAAACCATGCGAGTTGTTGGCTCTGTGTGTTGGCATCGTGATAAAAATATTTGAAACACTTCATCAGATGTGTTTTATGGGATCGATAGATTAGATTATTGCTCTTGATCGCTGCTTTGGGCAAGCGCTATATCTTCTCTTTGCTGTCTGTCATCTTTCTGTTGCTGTCTGTCACGGTGCTTCCGTGTCGGGTGTCCTCCTAATAATCTCAATCGTTTTTATGTGTTTTTAGTACAAAGAATGGATAATTCTCCTCGCGGTTACGTCGGCGTGACTCCTAGACGACCGATCCACACGATTACGGTGGGTGGTGGTGACAGCGTCTCTAAGAATTTAGCTGGAGATGCCGACTTTGTTGCTAACGGCGATCAGGGACAGAGGAGGGGCACGGAACCGCGGAAAGATTTCGGTGGCACTCTGGGCGCCGTCTTCTTCGTCTTGTCGCTTCCACTGCTCGTGGCACACGTCAACTTCCTCGTGAAAGAGGTAATGCTTGATTGTGGAAGTCTCCACGCTGTTCTGCAGACAGGTTGCACTGTACGTACAGTACATGTGCACGCAACTGCGTAATGGGTTTGGTTGAAAGAAGGAAGTGTCAAAAAAGGTGATACATGAGACCTCTTTACAACGTACAAAACGACACTTTCTGGCGTTGTCGCAAAAATGTACACTTGAGATGCCGATGAAAACTGCACGTACCTTACGCCGTTCTTATTTCAACCACATTTCTATTGATTTACCAAGCAGGGTGCATTAGGACTGTTTTTAGAAAGAGCCTTCCCTGCTGTCACTTCCTTCCTATCCGCGGAGTTTCGCCGCGATTGTTCGCCTTTTATCTGACGCTGATGCATGGTTGCTGGTTGCCTGCTGGTTCCTGGGTCACCTGATCTTTTCGGTGCTTCCTATTGGTCGCTTAGTTGAAGGACGAGAACTGAAGGACGGACGAACGTTGACCTACAGATGCAATGGTATGAGGGATCTTGGTGTGGGCGTTCGCTAGCTCTAAGATGGCGATGCTCTCCAAACCAAAGAGGCCATCCTCATCATCATGGGTCATAAGACGTGCTAAATGATGAAGAGTTTTACCATGAAGTATGCATGAGTGGCATAAGCTTAGGCTTTCTGAAGCTCGTCTTGGTATCATTTAGCCAGGGCATGGATACCAAATTGCACCTAAAATCCCCTAGTGAAATGAATTGTTCGGCTTGTGTTCTTTTTCAGGGTTTATTGCCTTGGTGATCTCAGTGAGTGGCTTTTGGGCATTATACTGGTTCGGCTTTCCTGTGTGGAAATTGGAGCGATACTGGTTCAAGTTCATGTTGATCTCATTCGTCCTCTCCTATGCGCTCAGTGTCTATCTGTATTTGCGAAGTCTCGGCTTGCCTTATCAAGACTTGTCTGAACCAGGAAATACGGGTACATACACCTGCATAATATTTAGTACACAATTAGCCAGAAGAAAGGAAACTTCCAAACTACTGTTCCGTGACTCGAACTCGGGCTCCTCACTTACCGTTCGAGTGAGCGAGTGCTCTACCAACTGAGCTACACAGTGGCGCGAAATCGTACAACATATTTCCTTATACAGAGAGCAAGAGAGCGTTTTGGTTGTGCAGTGTGAGGTACGCTGTAGTCCGTCCGGCGAGAGTTGTCTCTGGGCGTTGGTCGATGCCGAACGATTTACATCTACTTCTTTACAGGCAGTCGACTGTACGATTTCTTTATGGGTCGAGAGTTGAATCCTCGACTGTTTTTTGGTCAGTTGGATTTGAAGTTTGCTTGCGAGCTCAGGCCTGGACTCATCGGTTGGGTCCTACTCGACATGATCGTATTGCTGGCTGACTATGAACGAAATCGTGGAAGTTTCAACATCGCATTGCTCTTTGTCACTTTGGCGCACACGCTCTACGTTGCAGATGCGCTGTGGTTTGAGGTACCGTATTTTTGGGTGTATATCCCCCCTATATCCCCCCAGTGTATAACCCCCATTGGCAAAACATAAATTTTGTCCTATGTATATCCCCCCTGGTGTATAACCCCCCATGTACTGGAAGGTACCTAACCTACCTATGTAAGCTGGTCATAAGCTAGCTATAGCTACTCCTACAACATGCTACCATGCCTATAAGCTTAGCTGAGCATGTCTTATACAGGGTGATTATTTTATCATGGTGGATTTTAATTACCAATTTCACCAGGTTACCCTGCAACGATTTCGCTCAAATTTTGCCCACATATTCCCTAGCGTTTGCCATTTACTTGGTAAAAATTTCGAGTTAAAAGACTGCACTGGTAGTGAGAAATACAGCAGAGAACATGAAGTCACAATTTTCAACATTTTCTCCATATTTGTTAACCACCACAACAATTATTCCTTCAAAATTTTCGAAAACATAGCAAATGGCAAACTGCTGTATTTTTTCAAATGGTAAACGACTTTGGATTGTGTTTTTAGTCCTTTTTTCCTTCTCTACACCCCAGAAAAATTCGAGAGTCATCAAATCTGGTGATTATGGCTCATCAGCTGATGATGCAGCAGTGATCAGGCATGAGAAGCACTGATGAGAAATAAGACAATCTCCAAGCAATGCACCAACACTGTCAATGGTTTTTGGCTGTTTAGGGCTTAGGTTCCATCTTGCTGAAACTATTTTGCTCTTGAGAAAGAGCCGTTGGGCTTCAAAAAGAGTCTTTCAATCATTTAGCAGTAAAAAGTGGGTAAAAAAAGCTCGAAATTGCAATTTTGAAAGAAAGGTGATAATTCTCATTACCAGTAGAGGATTTTAACTCGAAATTTTTACCAAGTAAATGGCAAACGCTCGGGAATATGTGGGCAAAATTTAAGCGAAATCGGTGCAGGATAACCTGGTGAAATTGGCAATTAAAATCCACCATGATAAAAAAATCACCCTGTACTAGAATAACCCTGTTTTGACCGCGATTATGCCCTAAAACACGTACTTTTGACCTCAAAAACATGCCTCTACACACCTCTCAAAAACATAAATTTTGTCCCATGTATATCCCCCCAGTGTATATCCCCCCCCCCCCCCCCCAGTGTATAACCCCCCCATCAGACCTCTCGATTTTTGTATGGGGCTATACACCCAAAATACGGTAGAGCCAAACTGAGAAGCATATATGAATGCATCTCTGAACGAACGTTTGCAGATGTGACGCTATGTACATGCATACGTATCTGTACTTATGTATGCATGTGTATATAAGCGAACATCTGTAAGCATTTAGTGTTTTGGGTCATTTTGTGTACGGTACGTGGACGTACACATACATGAAGTCTGCTTTTGTTTTTTATAGGCGGCTATTCTATCGACCATGGACATTATTCACGAAGGTTTCGGCTTTATGTTGGCCTTTGGTGACTTGTCGTTTGTGCCCTTCACCTTCACTCTACAGGCACGATACATCGCCAAGCAGCATTATCAAACTGGATGGCTCTGCCTCACAGTTGCCGTCGTCCTGAAATGTACAGCTGCTCTGTTAGCGCTTATCGCATGTTTTGGTTGCTTCAATTGGTGTGATTGCAGTGGATTGGCGTGTTCGAAGTGGTAGGTTCAGGTTGAGTGGGCTTTTCCAGGTGTGGGTTACTTCATTTTCCGTGCGTCAAATCTGGAGAAGGACAAATTTAGAACTGGTCAGCTGAAAGGTACCAAACAGGGGTTTTTATTTCGAAATGCGTATGGCCGCTAAACTTGGAGATCGTATGTGTGTGTATGCACAATACATACATTAGTAATGCGTGCGTACGTATATTACATATACGCTGTGAGGATCGCCTCCATTACTCCTACGTACAGCCATAACATACTGCTGTGCCAGCCGTCCCTTTTGTGTATTGGGCAGATGTGAAGTCGATTCCAACTGGGCACAAGGGGCGTCGTCTGTTGTGCGATGGCTGGTGGGGCTGGCTGCGTCATCCGAATTACCTGGGCGATCTGCTGATGGCGTTGAGCTGGTGTCTGATTTGCGGCTTCCAGCACGCTCTCCCCTACTTCTACGCCCTCTATCTCAGCTGGCTGTTGATCGATCGGGAGAAGCGTGACGAGTGGATGAATCTGCGCAAATACGGCAGCGCTTGGACTGAATACTGTCGCCGCGTACCCTACCGCATCTTTCCTCGCATCTGGTAGGCCACTACACCAACAGTAGATGATGGCTGCTTCTTGAATTGTTTCAGCTTCTGTTTTTTATTAGCCCAGCCATTATTTTGTTGTACGAAATTTATACGTATCAGTACGAATCCTGCGAATCCGTCCAGGTTAGTACATATAATTACTATTCGTTGTTGTACAGGGTGTCTCACATAGACGTCCCTAATGACCCAGCCTTATAACTTCCGTTTTACAGTAAGTATCAAGCTGAAATTTTGTCCCCAGAAAACCAAGAAAAATAGGAAACTTTGTGGCAAAATTTGAGCCAGATAGGTCAACTAGGGATGAAATTACGAGCTTGCAAATTTGTGACCACGTTTTTCAACATTTTGAAATCAATGGTGCCACTATTGACCGCGACAGCTTCTTGAATGCTGTTTGCGCGGTAAATCGCCTGTATTTTTTAAAAAATCCTTTGTGTTCCGGACTGTGATGATGTTCAGCCGTTGTTGTTCCACCGTATTCCCATGTTTGGATGAGCTGCTTGACCATGCTGAGCAGAAGAAGATTTAATCTCAAACCTTGCTCAGTGCGGAAAATGATAAAAACAGGGTCCAAAATTTCCAAGCCTGTAATTTCGTTTGCTGTGGCCCTATCTGGCTCAAATTTTGCTACAAAGTTTCCTATTTTCTTGGGTTTCCGGGGACAAAAATTCAGTTTGATATCTGTTGCATTACAGAAGTTATAAGGCAGGATCGTTAGGGAGGTCTACGTGAGACACCCCGTAGAATGTGCGTTTTTTGTTTGTATTGTACATGACGTACCGGGAATTCTTTTTACTGACCAAGCTTTTGGACCTCGTTGATTTCGTTTGACAGCAGTTTATGCTCTTTTTGTTATCCTGCGTGGCTTTCTTGTTGATTTGTGACTGTAAACGATTGCGGTTTCAATTACGGCTGTCTTCATTATTGTTCCTGCCAAACCCTGGTGATTGTCACATCTCTTGAGATTCTTGGCACCAACGAACAATGTATAACGCTAAGATGTGGAAGTTTCCGTTACGCGATGTAGGTTTGCAGTGCCTATGTCAATGTGGAGGATTTCCTTGTTCTTTTCCTCGGTTCTATCAGCCTTCATTGCCTGGTGGATCATCGATCACTTCTTTTATCAGCGCCCGTTGTCTTCTTCCATTGCCTGTGCAGAGACTGAACTATGGCTTCCCGCTGCGTATGCCGAAACTTATGCTTTTCTGCTGCCGATAAGGAATATCTCCTCATTCACTGACCTGATACCACGATTACCGGAGTGCCTCTAAAGGGGAGCAACTACAGTACAACGACACCCGTCAAAAGCTTGGCAGTTAGGTGCAGGGCAAAGCTTCGAATATTTTCTGTCATGGTGTCTACACAGTTTTGAAGAAGAAAATCGTTTCAGTTTTCACACGGAATAGGGCTCTGTACTGTAGTTGTTCCCCTTTTTAATGACTCGCAGATACGGTATTTTGGGCACTTCAGGGGTTCAGAATCATTCTCGTTTTCACTTTGACTACGCTAGTATGAGCGAGGCGGAATTTCGTGCAAGAAACTTGACAGTGATGCTGGTCCCTGGTCGCAGCTATCTGATGCATCGATTCCTGTCTGACAATCTAATGCATGCAATTCACGACGATCTCCTGCCTTTATTCGCCACCAATGAAGAAGAAATCGACCAAAGGATCAACCGTGTAATATTGCTGGACGAGGTTGCCGAGAAGGGACCGTTTTGGCTTTTGTACACCGCGGAAACTTCCGAGTCAATGATCAGTCCCTGTCCGAAAGAACTGCGACTTCGCCAACATCTGCCATCTGCTTTGAATCTGCGGTCCTGGGGCTGAGCAATCGATCCCTATGGTACCAGTACGGATTCTACGAGCCACAAGGACCTTTGCCGTGGTTTGGTTTGGCAACAAAAGTGT
>JASAMW010006916.1:0-43451 GCA_030247985.1 Epsilonema sp. ZAB3_2
TGCTGCAGATTACAATAAGTGTGACAAAATCTGTACGTAGGTTCGCGCGGGTTTAATTTCAGTTATAAAATAATTGGCCTGTTTATACTTATAGATTGACTGCTGTTTGTGCTGGTTGAATGCTAGAGGAAAGCTGTCCGCGTCGCCATCATGAGTCACGATTCTTCCGTGCATCTTCAGCAGAGTCCGGAAAGAAACCGTATGGCTTCTACTACCGACGTGAGGACCCAACCGTATTGGTATTTATTTATGTACGGATTTTATTTGCAGTAATAGGACCCTTGACCCTTCCCTTCCCTGTAATTATTTTGTTTCTTCTTTGCTGTTGCAGAGCGGTTACGGTAGTTCCTATTCCCCAGTGAAGGAGCAGCATCAGCAGCGCGTCGGCTCCTTCCCTCCTTTTCTTTCTTCTTCGCCATCGTGGAATTCCGCTCCCACCGTCGTCAACCAGCCCAGCTACGATTCTGCTGCACCATTAGCGGAAGAGGAGGAGGAGGAGCTGCAGTTTCCGCTGTCTCCCTTCTCCAGTTCCACTTGCAGCTCCGGTCTCCCCGACGTCTACGAGTTCCAGGAATACAATCAACGCATTCTGGACGGCTACAGCGACATGGAGGCGGAGCTGCATCATCGCAGGCTGGAGACTGTGGCTGCCAAAATCGCCGCAGCAGTTTTGGGCACCCAGGCGGGCGTGATCACTGTTGGACAGCGAGAGGTAAGCTGCCCGATCATTGCTTATGCTTCCGTCGTACTAGTAGTTATTTTCCTATTTGTTATATTGCATATTGTATGTATGTGTACGGAAATCATTCGACGGCTTGCATGTACTGCGACTGCAGATTGAAATTGGAGATAGACTTGTGAGATACATGTAGGTATTTACGTACTGTAAAGTAGGTACTGCATAGTTTACATTTACTGTATGTACGGTCGCGTACTATAGTACAACAGTACGTACGTAGTACGTGTCGTGTGCACGCAAGACGTGTGCGTTTGCACGTACAGTATGTACTGGACTGCCACTGTACTCTGCGACTGCCACTGTACTACTCTGCGTCGTTCGCCCGAACATCTTTATGCACTTCGTTCCACTATCACTATTACATCGCTGACTAATGCTGTTCTGTATTACAGAGTGTGGCAGCCTCTTCTTCTTCGGTGTCCGAGTGGCTGCAGAAGGGCGACAGCGAAGTGACCATCTGCGCTGGATCTCCGCTTTTGTCATCTTCGGACACTACTGAACAGGTAGCGCAAGCACTATCGTTCTCTTACACCGCTCATATGGTAGTCCACTGCTAATTTATGGGGTTTACCGCCGCCTGGGCTCGTATCCCAGAGAGGCAGTGATTACGTATTACGTAAGTACGCAGCCAGTAGGCCTCTCTAGCTCACGTCGGGTGAAGTGAACAACTTTCTTGACTGCAGTCCGTACGGCAATAAAATGCAGTAAACAAACCGACCAGTAGAACTCGGTACAAGAGAGGCTGAATAGACTTGCAACCACGCTCGAGTCCGTCACCTAGCGGATACATAGTACATTGCATGCTCACAAGTACGTAGTGAATTTGCATAAGAAGTATTGCGTTCTGTGGTGTACACTGGTGATTGGTCGCCGCTACGTTGCCGTACGTGCGTACGCACGTGCTATTTATCGTTGTCGCTTATTGGTTCAGTCCTGGGCTATCCGACATTTATACTACTCCAACCTACTAATTAGTCGACTATATCCATGAAATGTGGATAACTTTTCTTTGCCTTTCGTCTGCCAACTATTACTTTTGGAACGTGTAGCCTACTTCTCGTACGGTTTTTCGTACGTGTTTCGTTGTACTTGGTGCGTTGTTGCAGACTACTCCGCAGACGAAGAAGCGCATTCCGATGGTGGCGAAGAGTTGGGAGTTGCCGACGGGAGGAGGAGGGAAGAAGAAGCGGAAGAAGGCGGTGGATGACTTCTGCAACTTCTGTCGTCAGGTGGCCTCCTACACGGCGGATCGACACCACCTCGAGTTCAAGCCGGACGAGGACGACTCCTGGAAGAACCATCGTCTTCGCGACCAACACGGAGATGTCGTGTAAGCTTCGTATATGTACGTTCGGCATTCTCAATATGTACGTACAATGCACATGTACGTAAGTAGGTACGCGTAATACTAAGTTCATACGCAGTAGTAGTGCAGGGCTTCAATCATGATCCACCCCACTCTGCGCAGGCCGAATTGAATTTCTACATACACAGTCAGTAGAGATATGTACGCCTATGCACATATTGCGGTCATAACACAGTTTGGGAGTTTCGGTACAAGTATGGCGGCTAAGAGGTGTCGGAATCGGCCACCACTTGTACAGAATCCTCTGTTACGGCTTTACGCATGTACTACTATACTGAAACTTTATGCATACATGCATACGTGCTCTTGGTACGTTACATAGGTACTGTACATGCAGGTTTTTGTACGTACGTAACGTACCCATGACGGTGCGGATGTGAATATACTACTGGTGTTGTTTGCAACTTTCATTTTCTTTTGCATCGGCTGCATTGCATTTGCTTGTTTTGTTCAGGTGTCCGTTCTTGTCGGCGCACGTGTGCGAGTACTGCGGCGCCACTGGTAAGAAGGCGCACACCCGACGCTACTGTCCCCAGCAACAGCGGGTAAAGCTGATGAGTGCTTGCGCCGCCAGCTTCTAAAGAGTCAGCTCACTCTACATCTCCAGAGCCCCACTGGAATGCAGTACGTACGCACCACTTGATTTGGCGTCTCTCCAGTCTGCGTTTGGCACATGCGTTGCGTGCCTTTTTCATTGTGCTCATCTTCCGTCTTCAGGTTTACCTCGATTCAGGTTCTATGTTCTATTGTGCAATGTACGAGGTGCGTAAAGGTAAAGGTGCTGCTTGTCTATTGTACAGTTTAGAAGCTGTCTAGCTGGTTCCGTTTTGTTGAAGAAGAGTGGATGTAGTATGTGCAGTGTGCACTGAGTTTTTATGTATCTTGTAGCAATCGCAGCACGTAATATTGTTTCTATCGGGCTTATTCATTCGCTGCAAGTGCTCGGTTATTTACTGATCACGCGCACAGTTTTACTCGTATGTTTTGTAGTCTAATGAAATGATTCTTGCCGATTTTGATTTTATATGTTGTTATTTTGCCTTGTGGCCTTGCCGGTCTTTGTATACCCAATCCGAATGTGCCTCGTAGTGAAATTCTCGGTTTTGTACATAGAGAGCCGGCGGCTGCTTTATGCATGCACTTGATACTCTACTGCTTTTGTGCAATTTGTTGAGTTTGTTGTTGGTCGATTTTTTATATTCTGATTGATTTACTGCAATGGGGAAGTTTTGATTCTTGATGCGATGTTCAACTGTTGGGCCTCCGTTATCAGTTCCTGGTATGCATAATATTGCATAGTCCCTTGGAAATGAATGTACTGTTCGCAATGGTGTATGTGTACGTATGTAATTTTACGGAATATAAAGATTGCATTATTTATGAGTCCATTTTTCTTGTTGTCAATCTAAAGAGTGGTCGAATCCAAACCAGCTCAATGGCTTTTGCACAGATATTTTTCGTACTTTGCTTGTGGTCTATTTTCGGCCTTGCCACTGGGCTTGACTCTTGGAAATCGATGGGCGGCGGCTCGCGCAAACATCGCTTGACGAAAGAAGAGAGACAGGAGTGGCATCAGAAACTGCCGAATCTGGCCGCCCAGCAATATTTGCAGTTCGAATTCACCGCGCCTGATCGAAAGAAAGTTGAGAAGAAATTCTATGCCTGGTGGCAGGCGTACAGCGAGCCGGAGAACTTGGAACACAAGGAGCAAACGCTGGCCAAATTGGGCCAAATCGCCTTCTACATGCGCATGTTCAAACGGTGGGGACGACGGCACGATAAGAAGGACGGGATCAACGATACGAAAGAGGAAGGCTTGTTGTATCGTGCGTTTCCAGAACCGTTCTTGAGGGAATTTGCTCCACGATTAGAGACAATCTGCAACACCGGAGTGGTGGAATGCATTGATGCAGTGCACGACAGGGTAAGCATGCAAAATGCGTCTGTTATGTAGGGTGTCATGGGGTAAATCCGTCCGGTATGATTGGTGGGGTAAACCGTGCCACCCATGTATAAGGAACTGCCCGGGTTTACCCCATAGTACTCTGTTTGTCCTCGGCAGCAAAAATAGGTACATACGATTTGTTGGTCTCTGTGACCAGATTCGCTCTTACTACTGGTTTCAACCGAGTTTCTTCGATGGGATTGCTGGTCTGACGTCGAATTCGACCAAATTTGGATTCAAGAGCGGCGTAAATCCCTGGGACAAGAAGTTCACTCGTTCCTATGACCGATTTCTCTTCGACCAGTTCATCAGACCGTCCAAACACTTTGTGGAAGACACCACTGCCGCTTATTACCTATGCTGGCAAACCATGAGACGCAATCCGCTGTTCAAGCGGCTGCCATTTTGCTACAGCGACGACTCGTGGCGTCTGCAGGCGGCCAGGAACACCCGATACGTGGATAAGCTAGTACCGGGTTTCCTCGAGTCCGATCCAACGTGCAATTTGATTCAGGACGATCCGAACCAAAAATGCATCAATAACGGCTCCTATCAGTACAAAACCGCGTACTGTCACATCAATTTTGATATCGTCACATTCAATGAGACGGGAGTGAAGAGTATTTGCACAGTGCAGTTCGATGGGTCGAAGGTGGGCAGCGGCGTGCGGACGGCGTACAATCAGCGCTGTCCCATGCAGTTCAAGATTCCGGAGTACATCGGATGCAACGGGACGCTGCAGTGGAATACGTCGGTTGCAGAGGTGAATATCACGGTTCCGACCCCGCTGCCGGACTATCACATTGACGTGTTGGAAGAGACGGAGTTCAAATGCGCCCAATTCAGGTACCTACCCACAGGATGTTGTGAGCTGCTATACCGACATTTCTTTATATGTATGTACTTCGCAATACAGTTAGGTACCTACGTCTACGTACGTATGTACGTGTTAAAAAATGCTTCATCTTCAGTTTCTGTCCCGATCCGTGTTGCGGTGTCAAGCACATGAATGAACTTGGCGACAAATGTCCCCTGTCCCCGTTGAATCCTTGCCGTGGCAAAGGGCTCGGAGAATTTCCTACTTGCACCTTTCCAGCTGTGGGATGGAATGATGGCTTTGTGGCCATGGTGCAGAACCACTGGAACTTCTCATGCCACTGTCCACCAGGCTTCTATTTTGAGCGACGATTCCAAAAGTGCATGGATCGAGACGAGTGCGAAGAAAACCCGCGAATCTGCTCACACAGTAATAAGGACACAACATGCATGCATTTGCTGGCATGCATACTTAACCAGCTCCGATATGCCCTGGCCCGCTCAGCCCGCGGGCCGCCCCCGGGCCGCCCGCGGGCTGCCTGAAACTTCAATCGAATGAATAATTTTTTCCTGTTTCTGCCGGCGCTTCCTTTCAATTCCGGGTGGTCCGAGGGCGGCCTGCGGGCGGCCCGAGGGCGGCCCGCGGGCTGAGCGGGCCAGGGCATATCGGAGCTGGTTAACGTCGCAAAAGTATGTTACGTAATTGCTACGTAAATGCGATTCGGCGAAAACGAAATGCTTTTTTGTCACACATTTCAGAAGGCGGCTTGATTTCTTCGGAAGCGTGCATGAATACAGTGGGCAGTTATCGCTGTCTCTGTGGCATGGGTTACATGCGGAACAAAATTGGCAATTGCGTCCCGTTAGAATGGCCAGACGAACTTCACTGGGATGGCCCAGCAGTGCATTGTCCAAGCACGGCCTCCAGAGTGGGTGCTCATCGAATAATGATATCATTTCTTGTCGCCTATGGATTGTATGTGTACGCAAAACGCATGTTGATGAGATGAGAAATGAGTAGTAAGTAGTAGCAGGACTCCATAATAGAGAAGGACTGAGCATCTGTGAACAACAGTCTCCGCGCGCTCCGCCGCCAGCCCCCCCCCCGCCCCCCCCCCCCCCCCCCGCCGGGGCCCCCCCCCCCCTTTTTTTTTTGCTCTCCCTTCTCCTCTTCCTCCCCTTTCTCTCTCCCTTCCCCCCGGGGGCCGCCCCCTTTTCCTCTCTTTTTGTAGTAGTTATGCGATTGCTGATCAAATGTCGCTCAAAATGTTTCAACTCGAGTAGCCTTATCAAATCCACGGGGCGAACTCCGAAACAAATATGCTTCTTTTCCGTCTGCCTGCCATCCAGCTGATTGTTTTCAGCGTTTCCCTTTCCTTCCATGCGCGTCCAGCTGTCTGGGCCGTCTTTGGCTTCGCGTTCCCATGGCTGCTTGTATCTGGGCAAGTGCGTACTTTGCACGGCACGCGTCCGCACGAGCCAATAAGAGGTGGGCGGAGGCGGGACTTCATGAATGGAGAATCGTGAGAAACTTCCTCTCTGGCTGCCTGCGTTCTGCGACAACAGAAGAAGCCGCCCGCCACCGCCAGCCATTTTGGGTTCAATCTCACTGACTTGAACGGTGAACGTTCCATCCTTATCCAACGATAGTTCCGGAAGGGAGAACATCTCAGATCAACTGGAAGGAGTTACTACATGCAGAACATAATCGACAGAATGGAGGACAGGAGCCGTTTGAACTCTCTTGACGTACGTACATACGTAAAAGATCTTTGTTCATCAACTATGCTTTGGTGTCCCCTGCATTCCATGTGCTTGACATTGGTGTGTGTGGCGTCACCCCGCTTTGTTCCACATTGACCATTCGAACGTACTGTCAAAAACATATTTTTTGTACTGTTGTGTCATTGCAGAGCGGTTACGGTAGCGGGTCGTTGCTGGCGTCTCCTGTGAAACAGCCGACGGTCGGCTTCTTCTCTGCTTCTCCTCTGAGGTACAGCAAGACCGGCACCGACAGCAACTTCCACCCGATTCAAAAGCCGACGACGGAGCAGGAGGAAGGCGGTGAGCTGCAGTTTCCGCTGTCTCCTTTCGGCAATGGCAGCAGCGGCGGCGGCGTCGTTCTCTCTGCGCCGGATCAGCGCAACGAACGCACTCCGCCCTCCTCCAGCAAGAAGACGCAGCCGGATCCTCTTCTCTTCCTCCAGGACGACAGGGGAAACATCGGCGGCTTGTACGAGTTTGCCCAGTCCAATCAGCGCATCCTGGAGGAGTTCAGCGACTTGGAGGAGGAGCTGTACCATCGCCATCTCGAGTCCGTCGCCTCCCTCATCGCGGTCGCTGTCGTTGCCCAGGAGACGAAGGAGAAAGCCGCCGCGCTTCTCGCCATGCAGTTCGACCAGGTAACGTACTGACGGATGTATGATATACCTATGTACTGACGGATGCAACTTTTTGGTGCATACCACCGAATTTGAATGATGCTGCTTGATACATTTATTATGTTACTGCACATATGTACGTAGTACCTTCGTGTACATGTGGGTAGGCCACCATACTATGTTTGGCTACATGCTACTATGTTGCAGAGTACGCCGCCCTTGTCCTGGTCGCAGTCTTGGCCGCAGCAGCGCAGCTTTCCCGAGCCGTCTCCGGCCTTGTTCACCGAGCGGGTACGTTTTCACGCGTTGTCCATTTATTGGTCCTTGTGTACGGACAGTACGTAAATGGGTGCCCGTGTGCATCTGCCCATGCTTACTGTACGCTGCAATGTTCGTGTGATGCCGCGTTCACCATGCGTCCGTACTTCCGACGTATCTAGCAGTACATGGTAGGGCAAACGATCATGTACTCCTAGATATGTACGGACGTATGATGGAAGCGGTAGTAGTGATGTGGAGCCTGTTGTTTGGCATTACAGAGCGTGTCCGCCTCTTCATCGCCGGTGAAGGAGTCGCTGGGCGGATGGCAGGTGCCGGTGAACGGAGGGGGCGAGAAGAAGCGACGTCGCAAGCAGAAGCCGAAGGAAGAGCACTGCAACTTCTGTCTGCAGGTGGCCACCTGTCGCGCTGGATGCAACAAACCCTTCGACAACTCCTGGAAGTACCATCAGCTTCACAACGAGTTCGGAGATATCATGTAATGCGCTTTTGCTTGATCGCATGCCACCTGTACGTCGTACTTCTTTACAAGGGTGCATATCCGTGGGGCAATGCAAGGTCCGGTCCTCTGGTGTATAGCCCCCGGGACAATGGGGGGTTATACATGGAGATCTACTTAGGGGATCATTCGTGTACACCCAAAAATACGGTATATCGGTAAAATAAGGTGCCCGATGTCGGGTCATTGCTGCCAATTCCGCTTGTACCGGATGTGGGGTGTGGCAGTCGACATAATTGATGTACCGATCGTTTCGGGAAAGCTTCTAACTAAAGACGAACAGTTATGTATGGTTTTGCTGATGTCATTTCCTTTTGTTTGCAGCTGCCCTGTGCTCTCCAAGCATCGGTGCGAGTACTGCGGCGCGACGGGGAAGAAGGCGCACACCAAACGCTACTGTCCGAAGCATCAGCAAGCCAAACTCATGGCCGCCTGCACCAACAACTTCATCTTCAGCTGAACTAAAAGCCAGCCTCGTCAGTGATTTGATAATAAACGTACCTGTGTCGGATGCCCAGAGATGTGTGAGCAACGAATGCACCAACATTCGAATGCACCAACGTACGTACAACTACGTACAGTGTGTAGTGTATCATGTACAGGCATATTCGATTCGTTCGCTGTGTTTGCTATTTACCTACAGGTGATTCATGTCTATATCCCGTTGATTTTGATTTGATTCATGTGTCACTGTGCTTGTGTATGTGATGTATGTCATGTGTATGGTTACGGATGATGAGCTTACTATTATTGCGCGTAATTGAAGACTGTGTATCGTATTGTTCATTTCTTCTGAAATAAGTATTGGATTTAGCAACGCTTTATCCAACATCACATTACTGCCATGACAAACCCCAAGCCTTATAATCACGTACAGTGCAAACACTGCTGTTTAGCACGAAATTCGCAGCATCATTACAAGTACGGTGTACCTACATACACAACAAAGTACAGCAAGCATCCTATGATCCTGCCAAATTTTTGTCGACGTTTTTCACTTTTATAGTTTTTAGTATTTTACTTTTTACGGCGAATAATAACCGCACACAGCTGTGCCTAAGGAATGGGGTGAATCGTAGAAGCATAACAGGCGAATAAAAACGTGGTACACTATAGTACATACGTACGTAGTACATTCAACGACAAACAACAACAACAAAGCAGCCAATGTCAAATCTACCTATTTCTCTGTCCGCATGTATGAAATGTACACTGGTGTACAGAAAATTGAAAAACCTAGAAATTTGCCGCAATATTTGTCAGAGAAATCGCCCTCAATATTCTATACGTGCCCCCACTTCGTTTGTCATTCCAAACGCACCACCGCGACATGTCCATACATCCAAGTGTAATGTTTTATGCAGGTATGCAGTACGTAGCATCTTACGCCCTAGGTTCTCAGAAGAGGGTGGGCGGCGGTGGAGGAGGCGGCGGCTCATCCGGGGGGAGTGGCGGGTCGTTGTCGTCGCTGATCTCGCCCTCCTCCAGATCCATATCCTCGGATCGCCTTCCTCCTTTGTCTCCTCCTCCTACTCTGGCAGCAGACAGTCCGTTTCTGCTCGGCTCTCTCGGAGGTCGCGGAGGCGTGGGCAGTTTCGTCGTTCCCTGCTCTTTTCTCCTCAGCATCTGCTCCCGTAGCGCTTTCATATGCGAGTCAGTTTTGGCGGCGGAGGAGGCGCCCATCTCTTTGGAGATGTGGACGGAAGAACGAGCAGTAGAAGACGACGACTCTTTCCTTTTCCCTCCTCCGCCGCTGCCTCGCTTCTCCTGCGGCGCTAATAAAGGATGATGCGAGCTTCCTCCGCTAGGGGGCCTCTTCTTCTCCATTCCTTCCACGCCTCCTCCTTCGCCTCCTTGCGGCGGCGCTGCCAAACTGCGCAGAATATCCGTATGCATCTTCAACTCCGACTTCTCCTTCGCCGCGTAGTGGGAAGATGTGGACGAGGGGGCAGTTCTTTTATGATGTCTCTGTCCTTCGGCGCTCCTCCTTTGCTGCTGCGGTTGCGGCTGTTGGTGGTAGGACGAGGATGAAGGGTGATGAATGGGGGCGGAAGTGGACGTTGGTCTTGTCGACGACGCTGCTGGGGCATCTGGTCGCCTGTGCTTGGGATGCGGCTCGGCGGGGTGACGAACCCCATCCGGTGGCTGCTTTCGCTTCTCCGAAGACGGACGAGGTGCGTGTGCCTGCTGCTGAGCATCCCTTCCTACAAGCGTAAATGCAGCGCTAAGCTTATGCACTACCGGTACATGCCTGCGTGCCTGACCTCCTTGACATACGTACTGTACCTACGCGGTGTCATTTGAGTACCTACGTACCTACATACTCTCCCAACCCACGAGTATATGCCCAGTAAATCGAGTCAAAAGCGCATTACGTACATAACATGGTGTGAGCACATGGTAGTAATGTACTAGGAAGGTGTATGTACGTATGTGTATGTATGTATGTATGTGTATGTATGTACGTTAGTACGTACAGTACAGACTACTCAGAAATGCTTCTGCTCTTACCATGAGCAGCCGTGCGCTCTCTGTCCCTGTTCCTCCTTTCCTTCTCCTCTCTCCTCCTCTGCTCGCGTTCCTTCTCCTTGGCTGGGTCCGACTCTTTGCTCGGCTTCTGCTCCTTCATCATCTCCTTCACCAGTGCGGAGCGCTCAGACACGTCCGGAATAAAACTCTCTCTCTTCACTCCGCTGCTGCCGGGCGTCCCTCCTCCGCCTCCGCTAGGTGTCGCTGCTGCCTGCTCTCCGGCCGCCCTTCGCTCCTTATACTTGTTCAAGTTCAGTACCGCAGGCTCCGTTTTCACCCGTTTCATTTGTGAGTTCGTTGCAGAAGCAGCAGCGTTGGGCTGCGCCTCTGCAGGAGCGCAAGATGTGCTTGCAAGTTCCGTTTTCACTACCACGTTCTGAGAATTTTTGCTGCTGGAAACTTCGGGCAGTGGCCGATTGACCATGGAGGAGCCGCTCTTCTTGTTCAGGAACAGAAAGCTTTTCAGACGTAACCGATCGCCCGCCCGCTGCAGAACGCTCACAAATTCCGCACCCAACGCTGAAAATTACACATATTTATTGGTGCATCATACCGTATGTATGCGAATGCATGCAAGTCTACTAGAAACTGCTGTGTATACAGAAAGCTTACTATAACAAACATTGCTGTACGTCACATGTACGCTCGGTTCAATGCACCACTCGATTTAGGTAGGTAGGTACATACTTTCTAGGATTTTCTCGTTGGCGGCAGCATCGTGATATTCGTACCACTTTTTCCCTTCATGAGACACTGGAATCTGCAAAACAAGCAGACGCACACGCTCATAACCACAATTACTAGCACTGGAGACTATGGAAAGGCTTCTCTTATGATCAATCGAACGCATAGCATGAAGTGTGGAAGTGGGGAACCGCCTTTCAGCATCATCTCTCACTCAACAGTCAACCAACGAAGCAGGTAAGATCCCGTAAACCCAGCAAGAACTCCAATGGCACTTCTACTTGACCAGTTAGTGCTTCTTCACAGAATCGAGCGTCTCGTTTCACTCTCCAATAATATGTCTTGTACGTACAGTCCAAATGCAATAACTACAGGCCGTCTAGCGAGAGTTGTCTCGTGCAGCACCAGCAATTCACCGTTATTTACCGCTCCAATTCAGCAGAAGTACATGAAAATAGAGCAGCACGGGCAAATGGCCCGAAGATAACTCGCGCTGGACGGACTACAGAGACTGTAAAAAGATGGTTCCGGTCCTTCTGACGCGGAATTTCTTCGCCACACATACAAGTACGCATGACACATACTGTAGGATCCTTGTTTCACATCACGAAAAATGCAAGCCGGAAGAACCAAAACCAACTGTTGTACATGATCTACAGCTCTTCTCTGCTGATGTTCACACATTCGTTTTCACCATCAGGTCAGGACGCTGCTCAAAGCTGCTAGAGCAATGAGCGACTACGACTGAGATGTCTCGGAAGTCGTTAAGTGGTGGATGGATGATAAGTCAATTACCTCGCGTGATTAGTTGTGCAGAAGATGGCGCAGTGCAAGATGGTGCTCTCTTCTCATACAACTATGCTGGAAGGCGGTGCTGCATGGCTATGCGCGCGCAAACGACGCCTCTACTCACTCCTGTGGCGCCGTCTCCGTCTCTCCTCTCGATTCTAGCCAGATACGACAAGTCGCGCCCCAACACAGCTGCCGACGCGCGGCGTGTGTTTGATACACCGGCAGCGACACGCACTATACACCGCTGGAGAATCGGTAGTGGAGAGACGGGGCGCAACAAGGGAGGAGTGGTGAGGCGTCGCCGGGGAACACAGAGAGAGAAGCGCACTGCACGGGAGACCACTCGACCCTCAGCGCAGACAGCACTGCACGTGAGAGCGAGTGGCTCTACCTCCTGGTTCGCCCAGCTGCAAGCCAGATGAATGCAGACACACGCCATCAGACTCGGCCGGTAGCGCACGCAGAAGTTGGTCAGGTGCAGGCTGCAACAGAAAAACACCCTCTACTCGCCTTAGTCTCTAGCCGTACGCAATGCAATGCTGCCTCCCGATCTCCCAAAAACAATATTTATTTCGCTCTTTTCTTGTCCTTTTTCTCGCAAAAAGCAGCTTTACCACAATTACTGGAGTCTTCTGAAAATGCATAATGCTGTGCAGATCGAAAGGCAGCCAAACAATAACATAACAGGAAGAAGAGAATGTGCTCACATGTCGCTGGCGAACCAATAGGCGGCTTCCGCCAGCTCGCGATTGCCTACAACAAAGACGTACACCATGCAGGCGTACGCACAGTTGTCTCACACGCAGCATACGAAACAACCTACAGGCTGTCCCAAAAAGGTATCACAACCCCTTGCACATTCAACACCGGTAGAAGATTGCCAGCGTCTGCCGTGTACAGATGGTAGTGTTTTCTACCAGTACCTGGCAACTACCAGCTCCAAATCTACCAGTAGTACGTTACACACGTGGTGAGCAAACTCACGGTGAATCAACGAGCCTTGTTTGCATTTTGAACTTTTTTAGTTGTTCGTACACGCCAAATTTATTCTCACATGCTTCATCCGCTGTGCTTCAACATATAGCTAATTCAGTGTGAGTTTACTCAGAGCTCTATAGCTCTCCTCCTCCACCCATGTACCTTGGTCAACGTGTACGCGTGAGCGTGATGACCCAGCACCTGGCAGAATCTGCTGGCATATATTGATGACGAACACATGCGGCGTTTTCACCTCCAAATCAAAGGCTACAACCAGCCAAAAGAACAGAACTGATCAGTTCGCACATGCGTTATGGTCACTAGGCGCTCGCATTTTCGAAATTTTGTACCACCAAATGCGAAGCACTGTGTGGACAGACTATATCCGCAAACAGATCAACTGAGCAGAGCTCTGACACATGGAAGCACTGGAAGAGCTTACCGATTGTCTGCAGAATGAGATTTTCATAAGTCACCAACAGCTGAGCAGCATCCATGTACCTCTGCAATACAGTGCACATACATACTTAAACTGCACCTGCTAACTAAACTAGTATGATGCCACGTGCAGAAGCGGGTACACCCAACGTATGCCCAGTGCATGCCCGAAAGGCATTACACCGCCCTTGCAATGGCGTGGACAGCCATGGAACATAACGGTTGATGATGATGCCACATTCACCAGACGTCCGTACGTCCGTCCGACGTATCTAGGAGTACATGGCACCGTTAACGGCCACGTACGCCTAGATACGTCGGACGTACGGACAGACGTCTGGTGAGCGCGGCATGAGCTGCACATATTTCGGACTTACACCGCTTGAATATAAATAAGCATGACGCTTCGCTCACAAAGTCACAGCCCCGGTTCATGGTTCGGTAAGGATTACCCCGACCGTTGAACACGAGTAACAAGTGGCTTTCTGAACGCCAGGGTCACATATACACACAGACTACATACGTAACTGTAAACATACATCCGATCTGACGTCCAGAGGCTGTGGTTCATTGGGATATTTGAGCAGGAACCAGACTTTGACCAAATGCTCCAGCTTCCTCGGACATTCCTCCACTTTCGCCGCCAGAAACAAGGCGGCAGCCGCAATGTCCTGAAAATGCCATGCATGACGTCACCCTCGTTCCCTATGACGTCATCACTTGCTGACATATTCTGCCTACAGCAATTATGAACCACAACTTACGCGAGGGTCAAAGACTGTAAAGGGATGAAAGACGTAGAACCGGTGCATGTAGACCATCGCCGTGCTCAAGCCCAACTGAGAACTGCAATAAAATGAAGTAAACACATACTACACGCAGTATGTACATAAGTACGTGCAAGCAAAACAACAAACGCACGAATGTTCTCGAGTTCCAGGACTTTGCAGTAAGTAACACTTGCCTCAGTTCAACAAGCCTGTCTTTTTTATGTCCCTCTGTCCTACACGCGACAAGCGCCTCAAGCTCAGCAACTGTGTATGGTGTGCTTACATGCGTCCCCGAGCATCCTTGATGTTGTAGTTGAGTTTGTCGCCCATTTCCTGAATAAAGTTGGCGGCTTGTTGCCGGTATCGCAGTTCTTTCTGCGCGTCAAACCCTTCTCGAATGCTAGGTGTTCGCTCGAGTTGCTCTGCCGTGAAATACCATCTCTGAGATCTTTCATCGCTCGGAGGAATTTTGTACGGCACCGCCTCTTCCATTTCTCTCCGGAGCAACTGAACTCGACGAATTTTTCCCTGACTTATCCCACTCGCGCATCTATAAAAACCATTTCAAACTTCTGTCTCAACACGATATTACGGTATTGGCGCCCATTCAAAAGGCGCGCACATCCGACTCTCACGGATTTTCGAAACAAAATCAGAACCAGAGATGAAAGTTTGGAATAACTTTTATTGAAGGATAACTGATAGGAGTATAGTACTGTAGACGAGACCAAACAAATATGAAGAAACTTTCCTATATCCGCATATGCGTAAATCACTCTAGCCAGTTCTACTGTGGGTAATATAGTGACCTTATCCTCGATGACAGTACAAAAGGCACAAAACAAAACACACGAAGAAACGAGCACATCACCATGTTCTAACCAAACCATATCGTGCCATCCATCCGGTATACTGTTGTAGTTAGTTACACATCATCATTCCATACACGCAGTGCCATAACAAGACAGTTCCTACCTTCGACGACCCCAATTCTTCAAAGAATCCTACACAAAACCCAGAAATTTCCCTTGTCAAATACCCGACGCCATTTGGTATCCTATACCTACCCTCCCTACCCTACCGTATATCATGCCGCCTTCAGTTTTTTCTCAACTACGTATTCTCTACTAAAATAACAATTCTAGAGCATAGCAAGTGCAAATCTCTTACACATAGCAACAGAACAAGCAGCAAAGAAACAGTAATGAACTTCAGAAGAGAAACAGAGTACAGTAACAGCACTGAAAAAGAGCGGACAAAAGTGTTCGGTTCAGTAGAGGCCCTCGAACAAGTAACAACAGTGTCAGGACAGTGTCAGATAAGAAGGTGAACTGTACTGTACGTAGTGCATTCGTTCATTCCAACATAACAAAAGAAAACTCCTCGCATACATTACCTGTGCTCTAACCATCAACCAATCGCAACCACTTCATGGAATTTCCTACGCAGTGTACTGCACTGTAACAAACTCACGCCAAGACGTAATGAACAATACAATGTTTGTTGAGAACTACGTAAACAATAAACATAAGCAGTTCATTACAGAAACGCGAGACTTGTCTGAAGTGTGATAGTATTGAATCCATCAAGCATGGCCGATAGAAAAATAGCGAAATCAGATAACCGATAACCCTCAAGTCGTAACATCCTATCAAATTATGAAGCATCCCTGTGTACAAACAGTACAACGACCAACGACCCCATATACATGTAAGTACATGCATATGCAACGTAATGTACATACAGTAATAGTAAATAAAACCGTATATGCACGCCATTCCAAACCGCAGATGTTTACGAATGGTACGAAGGAGCGCAGACAAGAATATGCAACTCAATAAAGAAACACTACCACAACGCACGGTAGCCATATATTATCATTCGAGGTGAATTCTATTAAATAGGGTACTATGGGGTAAACCCGGCGATGGGAAAATCCGGCCACCTAAGTTTCACGGTTGCATAACTCAGCAACCAATGGACCGATTGAGACATATCTTATATCATCAATTCCTTGATTTCTCCTCTTTCAAATGAGCTATTTGATTTATCATTTGCTGAAACAATTCCAAAAAGGAGCGTTGGGTGGCCGGGTTTACCCCACAGTACCCTAAACCAAACAAAACGTAACGGTTAAACCAAACAAAACGTAACGGTTACCTGACCCTTGAAATACAAAAGAACGCGGAGCAATCGTGTCATTGATGATGAATGAATGCACGGCAGAAGAAATGTATGGTGAAAACGGACAACAAGTAGTTAACGACAAAGAAAACGAAACCAACACACAGAACGAGAGTAATGTACACAACAGAGCACATGTACACTAAACTCGTGAAATTGAAAAAAGAAGCACATACTACACAGAAGCAAAAGTCCATGTAGTAGGCCCAGAAAACCGCAACCCATTCCGGCATTTACGCTTGCCGTGTAGGTAACTGTAGTGGATGAATCGGCCACTCACTGGTTTCAGCGAATCAACAAGTGAATAATAGTAAACAAACTCTACCAGGCATGCATGTATACTACGTAGCGTAACAAACATCACAAGAAAGAAAACAGTAAAACGGAGATAAACAACCAAGTGTCAGTCACACTGGTATAAATTTGCAATTTAGCTGGTTTGGTTACCTCAGGCCCAATAAATCATATCGAACAATAATCGCCCAGTAGCATCAAAGAAGCAATAACCCCTACTAAACATAAACATAAACTGACACTACTGCACTATCTACACACACCTACGCTAACAAACAGGCATACTGGTAGCGTTTACGTGCGTAGTACATGCGTTTCACTTTACGGGGCAATATCTCTCTCATACCGCCGCTCTATCGCCCCTAAACTTGTCGTTCGCCCACGTTTATCTGCTGTACACAATTATGTACAGAAGCGTGTCCTCCAATGGTGTTTTCGTGGTATTCCATAGGACGATGCGTCCATTACTGTGCGAACACAGGTTGTTGTTGTGTGGTCTGTGTATCAGTAGGCAGTAGCTGCTGTGCTGCCTCCACGGCCATTTCCTCCGGTTCCATCATTTCGGCCCAAACAGCGTGTCCTTGCTCCACCAGAGCTCGGTTCACATCCACCAGCTAGAAAAGAAACGTACGACCATCTGCCGCAGTAGAAACAAGCGGACTGAAGAGAAAGAAGGAGCAACAACTGTGGGTGGATGGATACCATGTTGTTCTGGTAGGTGAATAGCTGGACGAGCGGGGAGCTGTCTTGAGCGTATCCCTTCACCTCCGCCTCTATCACCGACGTCATAGCCAAGTCGAAGAAGAGCTCATTCGCCTCCTCCGTCCACTGGCCGTCTTCTGCAATCACAGGACCGTACTCACAAAGAGTGTGCAACCAACAAACGCCATATCGATAGCAGCAAGTCGCAATAGCTTACGGGATGGAAGAACGTTGGCCAAGTAGCACTCGACCGCTTGGAATGGGATGTTCATGAAATCGCTTCTACAACACCAATGCACAGTATGTATGTGACGTAGAACGAGGTATCATCTAATAAGAGCAGGTTCCTACCGTATCTGGTAGAGGTCGCTGGCGGCGTAGGTCTGATAACCGCCGTAGTCCTCGAAGCGGACGACGACATCCTCGCTCTTCGCATCGTAGTGCACCGTCTGAGCACGATACCAGGCACCCAGCACCGGAGCAGCGCATATCACCCCAACTACAACACACCATAGCTACATCAGATGCACTGCACTTGTGTAACATTGCAAATCCCACAAAGTGACCAGACGTGGGCACGGTTTTGAGGGTGGGGGTCTGTCAGTGGGGGTATGCAGGAGGTCAAAACTGGGGGGGGGGGGGGGGGGGGTGTTTCGTACCCCACCCCAAAAAATTTTTTTGGCCACGTACCCCCAGATTTTTTACGTACCCCCAAGAAAAAAACCTCACGTACCCCCAGCATATTTACGTACCCCCAACTGTAAATGGTGTACTACATAACCCCACAAAGTCTATATCTATCCCCAGAAAAAAATGAGCACTATTTTTTTGCACACAGTGCAACAGTTTTTATTGTGCACCTTGTAATATTTATACAAAATGCAGTGGTGGGTTGATAAGAGTGGTGTGTAAGTATGTGTTCGAATCGAATTTCCACTGTTGAATACTTTAGCAACTTGTCTAGAATGATAGGGATAAACCATTATATAAAACTATTCACTACATTGTGCAACTACAAACAACAATTCTTGACAATGCATGCACTTTGTGGAGTATGCAAAAAGTCTGAGCATGGATGTAAGCCAGAGGAAAAAAGGGTGGGGGTACGTGTCCTGGCAGACAAACTGCTGATTTCAAGTTTGGGGTTACGCGGTGGGGATACGTAGTGCTGTTTTTTTTCTGGGGGTACGCGGAGGTATGTTGCTTTTCATTTTTCCTGGGGGTACGGGTGGGTGTATGGAGAGGTAGGGGTGGGGGTGCGTTCAACATACCCCCCTCACCCCCAGGCCCACGTCTGCACAGTGACGCAAATCCCACTACAGATCGACGAGCTGTCACGCATATTGCACGTTCCCTTGTTGACAGCTTTGCATTCTGTTACATGTCGTGTCGAACAGTATGCACACAAAAATATAGCTACGTACATAGTACGTCACACATATGGATGCGTGTGTTTGTGCGTATGTATCTTCCGATGAAAACAGTACAATCCCCGGGCGATGGTTCAGCTGCTCGAAACTACAGCAAAAGGGATGATTAAAAAAATCCCAACAATGTGCGAGGAGGAGCAAGCTACACAGAAAGGGGTCTTCTATATTTTCTTTCAATTTCATCAGTCGATTTCCGCAATGCAACAGTGGCTCAAGCGTCTTCACTTTCTCTTCACATCCTCTAATAGTTTACATTATTACTTGCTTGCTCCAACTCTGTGAAAAGGTTCATTTGCATGCGTGTTGCCGAACTGAGAGCTCAATTATGTAACAACAAAGACGTCGCGTGTCTCATAAAAGGGTATTTTCTCGTGCACACGATATTTAGAACATGTGAAGCATTTTCTAAGCGCTTATGCATTACTGCTTACATTTTAGGCGCGAGATGCATGTGCTGTGCGTACAAGTGGTAGGCCTACTGAAATAATTTGACTTTAGCCAAATCTGCATGCAAAAAAGCAATTACTGTACAGCCAACACGAGTGACCGCAGCAGCATCAAAATAGCAGTATAGCACCTGTAGACTACTAACGCCTCTGTCCCTCCTGACTGCGTCATGCGTGCATACCCAAAACAGATGACTCGCACACTATCGAAAGCGCAAATTTCACAACATTTCAGTTAGGCTATAGGCCTATGGTCTGTTTTTGCGCTGCGATGTGTACCTATGATTCACAAGACAACCACGTGGTGTGGTATGTATGTATTGGAGAGGATGTACAGTACATACACATAGAAAAGTACTGCAACTTCGCCAAGAGATGTTGGCAGCGTTTGTGCTTTAGGCCAAATGCTTCATCATCCATCACTCCCGCTTCTGCTTGGTTGCCCTGCGCTGTAAGTCGGCATTCGGCAATCAAAAAGGAAAACAGTTTTTTTTCTAAAACCCTGGTCTTTGGCTGGCAGACCGCCCCCTTTCCTTTACTGCTCCAAGCTTCCGCCCTTTAATACACAGAGGCTCGAGGCCAAGAACAATCGATAAACACCTACACCCAAGCTAAGCTAAGGAGAAAATGAGCTGGCGTATTGCGCAATAATGCTAAAGGTATACGAGTCCCCTTCAAATAGGGCAGTAAAGCCAAGATAAACAAAGAAAATTGGAGACGAAGAGGACAGGTAGGTACGTACGTACACGCACCGTGATCGGTATAAATTGAATATACAGCAGCCTCCGCACAAACAAATGCAAACAAACAGTCGCTGGCAAAAGCGCGGGAAAAGAACACCTGTTGTACGTGTGCCAGACTTTTCATCTGCCAACCCCCCAACACCCAAGTGTCAGAAACTGGTCTTCTTCCAGACAACTGCCACGCCACAAAAACTTATGACGAACTTCAGACAGCAGCAGAAGCCCAACCCACAGTGACTGCGGCAAGCAATAAAGTGACAACTAGGGAAAGAAGGTTGCATGCGTATAGTAGGAGGCGTGAGCGGATGGCAATGCGACCAATCGCTAAGGAAAACCGGGGGAAGTAGCCTATTTATTATAAAAACAAAACTGTTACGTGCTAACTTTCGATGGGTTTTGGAAGAGGCGGAATGCCGACGGTCTGACTGTAGACTTTGCGCATGAAATCGTCCAGAATGGCCAAGAAGCCGAAGGAAGGATGGGTGGGCTGCTGCAGAAAGAAGTGACCCGCGTTCACCATACTGGACACGGCCACCTCCGAACGTACATCTTGCGGCAAGCTCAACTACAACACACACCACATTCCATTTATGTTCCAACTTCGAATGAATAGCATCCCTAAAGGGTACCGTGGGCTAAAGCCGGCCACCTAGTACTGAATGCCGTTTTTCTACGTAGGTGGCCGGGTTTACCCCACCAATAAAACCGGCCGGATTTACCCCATGATACCCTTAATAAAGCCAACCTGTCGCCACTGTACTGTACACAACGGCATACCCTGCTGAGGCTTTCGAATAAGGAGCTCTGAGGACTTTCGATCTGTGGCGGAAGCAGCGGATTCAGATTGAGCTCCGGATAGCGAGACGGTGGAAAACGACGACGGATTATCCGCAAGCATCGATTGATCTGCTCCCGAGTGCCTACAACACAAAAGGCACATACACGCATACATACTCCGTCGCAATTCAACAAAACGCGGCATAAAGGCACAGCGAAAAGACAGCTCAGACCTATCATTGATACGCTAATCACCGAGAAATTTAGGTACTCATAAACTTAGAACCGGCATTCATTAGATCATCATTGCTTCCATCCCAGTACGCAACTGCTCCTACATTATCCACCCACTGGCCCACCGTACATACGTATAGTACCTTCGATGGTGCAAATCTGATATCCCTCGTGGAAGTAATGGCGTCTGATGATGAGAGTGGCGCCGCTTTTCTCCTGTATGTCCTTGACGACGACGCCTTTCTTGCCGATGATGAGGCCGACGATGTTCTGCGGGATTTCGAACTCGTAGAAGGGAGGAGGCGCCAGCTCCAGCTCCTCTCTCCGCTCCTCCACCGGACTCATACTCCCCACTGTCCCCGGCACCCCCGTAGACTCCCCGCGTCCACTGTCCTCTTGAGAACTCTGCAAGCACACACCCACACAGCACATTGAAGCAGCACGAACACGGTACAGTACAGTACAGTACGTACAGGAAATGAGAGCAGGCAAAGAACGCTCGATTGCGGAACTTGCAATCGCGTGCCAATAGCTCAAGGCAGGCGGCTGCCTCCTCGTTCCAGCGGAAATGAGCTTGTCGCTGCTTGAACGCACCATACGAACACACAGTATGCATCCAGCTCAATTACATTCTCCCTCCCGGCTTAGCTGTTTGTCCTACAAGTGCGCCTTTTTTACGCGTTCCCATCAGCAGGTTCTGCTCCCATCCCACCATCCTGACTGTTGCTCGGCAGCAATGTGTCAAAGCTGTTTATTTACGATCTTCCTTCCCAACGCAAGAGCGAACCCAAAGAGTTGTTGGACGACAGCCCACCCACCCAGCTTTCCCTAGCCACTCCCCTCCTTCCCCACTCTCGACTTAGTCCCCCTCCCTCCCCTATTGACACTTCCACGACAGGTGTCTCCAATGACACCCACCCAGTCAGCCTCCAAAACAACAACAATGCCAACAGCTTGCGCCCCTGCGGCGAGTAACGAATAAGTAAGACGTCGGTAAGCTGGTCTAAAGGCAAACAACAATGCTAGCATAGATGAGCTTATTGCCTTTGCGTAAAACACCAAATACCCAGCGTATTACTAGGACTTCTTGCAGCATCATTTCTACCGGTTTTGCCAATCAAAAGCTGATTGATTATGCGTACAGCTGAAAACGCTAATTTCACTCGGCGCTGGCACTGAAGATCATACGTCTGAAAGACATCACACGACATAGTTAGTATGCCTGCAATAGCCCCCGTTCGACCGCAAATGCATGTGCACACCCAACACATAACCACAGCCGGTATGTAGGGACGTACGTACGCACCAAACAAGTAGAATACATGTGTGGCCTACCGCTACTGCTGACAGCCTGTCACGACATGCTCCCTTTGCTCGGAGGCAGCATCTTTTCCTCCTTTCAAGTCCATTCTCTTTCGTCAATAAGCTTATTTCCTCCGCAGATGTGGTAGAAAACCTGCTGAGCCATCCTCCAGCCGACATCATCCATCAGTCATCACTGCTGCCCCATCAACAACACCCTCTCCATTATCAGCCCCGCGCAGCGCATTCGATAATGCAACATAATTCCAGCTCATTGTAATTTCGCCACCCACTGTGAAACGTGGCTATTGCCCAAACACATGTCATGGTCGGTGCAGAGGACGATTTCAAACCGCCAGTGCATCCACCTTTGCGGCACCTACTTTAGTACCTTTGTCCATAAACGCACATACGTAAAGCAGCCAAAAGGCAGTAGCCTACACGCTACTTACATATGACACATTGCAGTGTAGCTTTTCGGCCAGCACAATGAAAAGGTTACATATCCGGTGATGAAGATAATCGAATCAATCTCATCACCATCTGCGTGTGTGTTTCACGTGCCGCGTAAAGTGCTTCCGCTGTACCATGTCATCGCCTTGAAATTTGTCGTTGCGCCCAGTTACTATCTATGACGCGTTACATCTCTTTGCAGTGCGTCCCCACGGCGAATTCGCTGCGTAAAAAGAACGGTTATTGCCTCGATGAACGCGCCTCCCTCCCAGCACCGAGAGCAGACGTAGCACATCAAAATTTGAAAGTTCCCATTGAACGAAACTTCTAATGGGGAATAAAAACTGATCCGCGGGCCCAAAAAACAAATCCTGACAAACCGTCATCCATTATAATAAAGTATGTTTAGGCCGCCCACACCCAATCACATTCAATGTACCTGTACGTTACGTACGTTGACCAATTATTATTTCCACTTGAGTGACACTGCATACGTCTAGCATGGATGAGACGCATAACATTCAAAACTCGCCATATATAAAATAATAATCGCGTTCCTATTGTTAGTTCTATTCGTAAATCGTGACGACAAAAGCGGCAAATACGTACGTATGTGCTACGTTACAACCGTACTTTACCGCATAATCTCTCCGCATCACTATCATACTGCACCCTTGTTCATGCGGATCGTTTCAGTGTCTCAATGTCATTTTTACACTACACTTTTGAGTCGTATAATGCCCACAGTTCACCAGACCAAGAAATAGAGTAACAGGATCAAATTTCCCACCAACAAGATTTCACTGTCGCATACACTAGTCTGAATATCAGACCGCCTTGAAAAATCTATCATAAATTCGATACGTCCCTCCTCTTTTATCCCCCTCATTTCATCATCAAGGTCAATTTATTTCCCGTTCTTATTCTATCTACCTATCATCTTATTCCCCTCCCCGCGTTCCCAAACTGACCACTACCGATGTCCATCGTAAGGCTGTAATGGATATCCCCCCTTTCTTCCCTCAATGATACAATCATACTTTACCCCTTCATTCACCACAAATTTACTCCCCGTCATCAATGGCGCCTAATAAGGCAGGAAAAGCACCCGACAAAGAAATGGCGTGCGATCCTTACAGTAGAGGGGGTCACATCAATTCCCACCGTACGCAAAGCGCCACTGACCACGCAGACTTCTTTCTTCGTGTGCATGGCCGACAAAGAGTATACATTACATGGTTGTTTTCACCAATGCGGAGCCGAACTTGATTATAGCACGACGGCTCCTGTTGCTATCGGCCCCTTAGATCGCTTCCCGTCGACGCATAAAAAAAACTTCGCTTTGTCGCCGCAACAGGTAAGGTAGGTACATAGAGTAGCTGGTAGGTACAGTATGCAATGCGAATGTAACATCGCATCGCAAGGCTATTTTGTTGGCGGTAAAAGCATGACGGCGGAATGGCGCAGAAAAAACAGGCCTATGTGTGCATTACATATACATTATGCAACAATTGTAAAACAACTGTCGATGCGTTCCAAAGTGCAGCTCTAGATAAGCCGCAACCAAAAAACCTTCAACATGCTTATGCTAAAATCTAAATTTGAATCACCAGTATACGGATGTGCATCCATGGCAGCAAGGCAAAGCTAAGTGTTGTTATCCGTAATGAAAGAGCCTTTTCTGGAACAAAGGAAGATCTTACTTCTTGCGATGTTCCAAAAATACAGTGCCGAGAATAACAACAGGTGCGAAATTGAGTGCATCCAACTCCCCTGATTGACGGCTGTCGTATGTTGCCCACCCCCTTTAAATATTTCCAGCTAGCTTCATGCATGATGAACGACACACTGAGTGTCGCGTCACGTAAAATATCTACCAAACTTGTGGGCGGTAAAACACGTACACAACACACTGCTCTGCGGGCATTCAACTCACAGGTCTCTGACGCAGACTAAAAATAACGCGTCGTCCCCCTATTCTCTTTGTGTTCCTGTCCCATGCCATAGCCGTCAGTCGCAAATTGGCAAGCCTCACAAGTGTTCCATAAAATAGCGTAGGAAGCCGTGGTACGTGTACGTACTGTGTATGTTAGCGTACGGGGTAGCGTAGGGTCGCGTTGCCTACAAGTCTGGCTTTGAGCTCACATACACAGCTGCAAGCACAGCAAACATGCTTCACCAGCAGTGGCAGCAAAAGCTGTCGACGCATAGTAGGCAAGAGAACAGGCGGAGTCGCTTCCCTTCCCGCTCTGGCTCAGCTTCAACTATGTAGGGCATACAGCAGTACGCGCATACGCATCGCATATGCACGCTTTCAGATGCAATGCAGCACATCAAAATCATCTAACTTCATCCTACTGCCCTTCATAATGCCAGTTCATTATCATGTCATCGAAGCACCGCAAGCAGGCACTTCGAAAGAAGTAAAGAGATCATAACCCTTTTCGCACCCCGCGGAGCAAGAGTGTAAACAATCAAAAGCAGCTGCATGTCAAGTAGGCGGCAGCAGCAAGCAGCCACTCGACTACTTGGCAAACGATAATGCATGCGAATACTGATCCACTCACTTATCGGTCCCCTTTTTTGCCCATTCCGCACCTGTACGGTACAGTACATACGTAGGTAGACACTCAAGGGACGTTTACACTGTAGTACGTACATGTGCCTGTATTTGACTATCTGATGCCGCCGCCGCCCTCGCTTCCCTCTCTGTACCTCCAACAGTCTTCTCTCAAAACAGACATACCGCAGTGCGCAAACATAACAGGCGGTGTGCAGGAACGGTTTGCGTTTGAACATGGCCGAGTCGACCTCTCCGTCTTCAATCTTCGTACTGTACTTCTTTCTCTTCATCTCAGGCACCTTCTCTTCTCCCCCTTTTCTCAAGTCACGCTCACACACAGACCGTCCGAGCGGTAGCCCACTTTGCCCAAGTGCTGATTCACAACGGTTCGAGCAACGCACACAGCGCCCTTATCTGTTGCGCCTGGGTCTATCCAGGGCTCAGCTGTCATTGTGAACCCAGCCTTCATTGTGACACCAGCCAGTTGCCTCCATTTGGAGGAAAGAAAGAAGGAAAGTTGCATATGCATGCATGCACATCTACGTACACCGCTTCCTTACGTACGTATAGTACATACAATACATACTGCACGTATGTACTATGTACCTATGGACATTGATGCGTAGACGAACTTTACACTCGTTAACGTTACAGCGCGCCGCGTATGGGGCTCGGTAGAAGTCGTTCAAGTCTTCGCGTGCGTGCGACAGTCAGCTCTTCTCTTCGTCTCCTGGAGAAATGAAAGAGAAGAGACTGACTGAAATCGCTCTCAAGGTCAAGAAGGGAGCTGCCAACCGCGTTCACTTTACTCAACACTGCAGCCACCTGCATCCATGGCTGCTATAATACTGGCATTCTGCACATTCATAAAACTTCCAAAGGCTGCTCCATTCCTTCCCTTTCCTACTACTCCTTCACTGCAGGTGCAGACCACTTTCTGTCTCATTTCGCAACTTTCCAAGCCTTTTCACTTTCAATCCCTCCCGAAACCAGCTGGATCTTGAAATTTCCTCACTCTTTGTCCCCTCGCTCACTCTTGAAACCAGCCGGCGACGGGCCCCCGTAATTTCCCCCCTTTCATTTCTCCTTCAACCTACGCCAAAAGTCGTCTAGGATTAGCTGAAAACCGGAAACTAGCTTTGCACAATGTAGCCATTAGACAGGCTTTCATCCATCATGCACAGTGCTCGCAAAGCACACATGCAGCATGACATATTGTCCGTCGTCTAGTCTAGTCCGGAACGAATCCCTTATCATTTGGCTGCGTGGGAATAGTGGGGTTATAAACCTAACAGACGTAGGCAGGCAAGGAAGGAAATGAGAGATTTCCTCTCTCGTTCTGCAAGAAACTGGGGGCACTAAATTTTCTGGAACACCTTGAAAAGTAACGGTGCGCATTTTTGCCGTGCCTGCGCGACAAATTTTTCCCATGTCTACCCCACCGACTCGACTTTGTCACTCGTCAGATTCGACCGCAGTATCCCCTGACAATTTCTGCCCAGACGAACGGAGTGCAACTGTCACATTTTTGCCTTTTGTTTCTACTAGATTATCCATTCACACAAAAACTCTATTCCGCCCGCCTCTACGCACTATCTGACGAAAAAATCGCCAGAACGTGTCCCCCAGAGAAACTTCCTCCATGCATCTTTCACTGTGTTCCTATCACCTGTTTTCTGTACAAGTCTTTTGATGGTGTATCCGCCCCTAATTTTCCGCACAACATTTGTTCTATTGCATTGCACTGAGAGCTGAGTAACCAAACGGTAGTAAACATGCACCGTACTGCCGCATGTGTACAAAACTGTACATACGCACGGCGGTTAGTCCCACGGGAGCAAAACTATGCTGTAGTTACTACTGCACATGTACGTAGGTGTGTACAGATGGACTTGACTGGTCACTACCTCTCTTTCTTTCTCTCTCTCTCTCTCTCTCTCTCTCTCTCTGCCGTCACTACAGTATTTGGCGTAATAAATTCGAGAGAGACGAATTTCAAGAATCATCATCTTGTGAAACTTTGCAAGATATCCTCTTCCCCATGGCATTATTGTTCCCGCAAAACCTGATTACACCAGTTTTCTACCCCAAAATAGGGAAGGATTTTGTAGGTTTCTTCATGGCAAAAGCCGCCACGCCAAAGCTCTTCTCATTTTCACGTGACAGCCGCAAAATCCACGCAAGAAATAATGGGAACAAACGAGCTCACCCGACGACAAGATGAAATGCAGGTCCAATAATTCCTAAGATACGCCAAGCATGACTTTACATACCTACGTACAGTATGTACTGTAATGTACGCTCCGTTATCGTACATACGCGGCAGTAGGGGCATTAGGCACGCGCCGCACATCTCGGTAGCCCTAAGGGCGTACAATAGGAGCTGGCTCGCCAACCAAGCGGCTCGCTCTCCTTTCAACTCCCGAAAACACGAACGTCGGCTCGCACCCAAAAAAGAAAAACGTGTTTTTCTGCTACTGCTTGGCTTCGGTCGAATTTCGAATCTGTTGAGTTCACACTACCCTAAACATCCCATATTACAACTACGCTATGAATACGCCAAGCAACAGTGCTCAAAAAACCAAGACATGTTTTCCTTATTGGGTACAAGCCAAAGAATATGCAAGCATGCACATTGACACATGATATACCTATATTTGGAGTAAAAAAAGTCGGACACCAACTTTTTCTGAACCTATAGCTGAGTGACTTCGCCACCAGCGCAACTGGGACGGGTTATGCAAGTGGTTATGCGCTAAACTGACTTCATCATCCCCCCGTGTCCGACTTTACCCCGTACGTAGACGGTGTAAGTGAAGTAAGCTGGGCATACCTCGCTTTGAATATCTGAGGCTAGAGAGGGGCTTTCGATTGGTTTGTTGCCTCCTGCGCTGCCAATAGAGCCGGGCGAGATCTGTGAGGAAGAGGATGAGGAAGAGACTGCAGGATTCTGCTTTCCTAAGGCGCTGCTAGGCCCTAACATCTTCCTCCTACTCTGAACCTCCTCCGCCTTTCTGTCGTCCGCCTTGCCCCGTCGCATTTGCTGCTGCTGCTGTGGATTTGCGGTGTTACAGGAAGCGCGGAAACGATTGGACAGTTCCTCCATCTCCTTCTGACAGCTCTTCTCTACCTCCTCTGACCAGGATATGGTTTTTGTGGCGGCTGCGGCGGGAGAGAAAGCAGAGTGCTGCTGTTGTTCTCCTCTGCCGACTCCTTGACTGCTTCCGCTCGCTGTGCTTCCAAGAGCTCGATAGTTCTTCCTGCCTCCTCTCTGCACTGGCATCGTCCCTGTGCTAACGCTTTCTTCTCCTCCGCTACAAGATGCTTTCGGTTCTTCTGTTTCTGCAGTACTTTCCTCCTTCGGTTCTGCCTCTTCCTCTTTTCTCTTTCTCCTGCTTCTGTCGTACCAAATATAGGCAGCGAAGGCTGAGATAGCAGCTACTCCGATACCACCGATTATCTTCTTATGCTCCAAAAACGCCGGCATACTACCGCCTTCTGCTGTTCAACACCTCATTCGGAGGTGTCTTCCTCTTCCTCAGTCTGCACTTGTCCTTCCCTGCCTGATTCGCTTGCAATGCAAACTCTGCCGCTTTTCCGCAGCAGAAATAACCAACACGATTTAGCGTTCTTCTGTCTGAACCAGAAGAAATGACGAAATGATTACGCCGCAGCGATAACCTTGAAAACAAACAAAGGATCACATATAACAACCGATTGAAAACTGAGTAGAAAAGTTGCATGCATATGATAAACTGTTGTAAACAAAATAACATACCTGCAGAACAGAACACAAGTTGTGCGCCTGACAAAACCTGATAAAGAGGCTTGACAACAGATTGCACAACCAGAAGAAACAACCCTCTTTCTTCTCTTCTCTTTTCAAACAAAACACACAAACACATTGGCGTGAATTCTTCCGCGCGTCGGAGCGTAAAATCCTAAGCATGGACAAATGCCATGGATAAAAGTACTAATCGCAGAATACGCAAAAATAATAGTAGACTAGCTGCGCCCAATAAACACAACCGGAACTTACCGTTGATGAGTCTGTCACCCCTCTGAGGGTGTTCAAAATGCGGATTGAAAATAGGACGCAAGATGGAACGCAATCTATCAGACGGAAGTATGAAAGCGGGCGGAAATAATAATGCATATGCACCATTGAGACGCATTGTACGTTCGACAGTTTTGTACAGTTTCCTCCTGTTTTTCGGTCGGTAGCAGGTTTTGCTTCAGCTTTTTTTGGACGGTGGACAGAGATGGCATCGATGATGAGCAAGCTGAGAAGCAAGAAGCATCAGCCTTTACTTCCTTCAGTCTACGAATGTGACAGACGGCGCAGACATCGAGCACCACTCACCGAACAACAGGAGATGGAGCAGGCACAATGGAAGCAGCAGGGAGATGGACCTCGCTCTATCTCTCGACCTCTCTCCATGGCCAACAACAGAGTCCCTCCAGTCATCGAAAAGGAAGCTAACAACTGCCAGAATCAGAACAACTACTGCGACTATGAGTACAGGGCGAAAGTGGTTCGACATCACGTGACCTTGAATCCAGCGGAAGGGACTTCGGATCGGGCAGTGCTGGAACAACTCGGCTTCGTGATGGGCAAGGGCAAGTTGGGCGCTGGCAGATACTCACAGGTGCGACTGGCCGTTGATGTCTACAATCGCTTCACTCACTGCCATCGCAAGCAGGGCTCCAAGGTAAGGTCTCATCTCTAGTGAACTCTACTCTACTACTCTCTACATCACGTAACCTACGTCGTACATGGCTCCGGTACATACTTTTGTCGTGGGTTGTGCTGTGCTGCAGGTAGCGATCAAGATCATTGACACGACGGCGGTGGGCTCGGAGTTTTTGGAACGTTTTCTTCCCCGTGAGTTGACCATTTGGCCTCAGCTGAAGCACAACAACATTGTCCAGATGTTTCAGTACATCCAGGTATGCCTCTGCAGTGCGCCACAAACTGAATACACTCAGTTTCTGTATGAAAATGGAATAGGGTTGCTTGCACACAGCCTATTATTGCAGTATGCCAACAAGTTCTACATGGTTCTGGAGTACGTACCGGGTGGAGATCTACTAACATTCATTCAGCAGCAAGGGGGTCAGGCAGAGGAGGAGGCTAGGAGATGGATGCTCCAGCTCATCAGCGCTGTCTCCTACATGCACTCAATGGGCATCAGCCATCGAGATCTCAAGCTCGAGAACATCCTACTAACTCAAGGCCCCAGCGGCACACTGCTCAAGATTACTGACTTCGGATTCTGCAGAACCGTACGACCACAACCTTATGTCCATTGCGATTGAGCAAAGCAGCAATAAAAAGTACGTACGAGTACGATGCAGCCTATACATGAAAGGGTACGTAGTGGTGGTGGCTGGCATCCTTTGCAGCTGAGTCCAGAGCTGTCCGAGTGTCTGTCTACGACGTTCTGTGGTTCCAAGGCCTATTCTGCGCCGGAGATTCTGCTTGGAGAAGAGGCGTACGATCCGAATAAGGCAGATGTGTGGTCGTTGGGTGTCCTCGCCTTCATCATTGTCACTGGTCGCATGCCTTACAACGAACACGTGCCGAACAAGATGCAGATCGTCCAGTGCCAGAAGAGCAGAAGCTACAAATTCTCTTCCGCCCCTCGTCCTCTCTCGTCTGCCTGCAAAATGGTACTTTAGAGATGTGACGGTTACCAATAATTCTCGACATTTTGCTCTTTCATTATTTCTTTGTAGAGTATCGATGCGATGATGACGTTCGAATGGAGGAAGCGACCCCATGTGGAGCAGGTGAAGATGCTTCCCTGGTTTCATGCCGTCCAACCAGATCCTGCAGTCCCCATCACCTCCCTCTACCTTCCACATGGCCATGACTATCTCTAGTCTGCAGTTGTTTTTACCAAACTGTCACAGTCTCGTACGTGTATTAGATGTATAAATTGCATACCGTAGTAGGTACCTGTACACCTCTTGATGCCAATGAGCTTACTCTGTGTTCTGTGCGACCTCTGGAGGAAACGTTTTCTTACTTCCGCTTAAAAACCCATACGCATTACACGTACTGTATGTCAACTGGTCGGTCAGATGTTTAATATGGCAAGCTGATCCGTCGAAGTAAAAACCATTTTGTACATTGAAACTAAGTCCCAGCTAACAGGAGTACTAGGAATCTTAAGTTCTTTGTCGTCATCGATGGAATCAACACTTTTGTCATCATCGAATATTGTGGGTGTCGGGCGAATCGCGGTGGGCGAAATTGTGCTCAACCGTGTCAAAAAATGTAGTTTTATTTTGCGCTGGGGAAGTGAAATGACCCAGAAAAATCGACATTGATGGGTTCAATCTTTGCAGAAGAAGAGAGTGATCGATGATAAGGTATGTTTGTAAGGTTGATTTTCCGATTGGCAATGACTTCCTTTCAGTGTTATTTTTACCTAAAGATACGTAGATAGATACCTCGAAATTGACACTACGTACGAATGCACTGTAGATTATGTCCGTATGTAGTGTAGTGTGTTGTGTACTATGTGTGTCAATTGTTTGTCAAAAGAAAATACATAATGTGGTTCTTGTCGAAATGAATGGCAGTCAATCCAAACATAACCGTGCCTTTTGCAGCTTGTTGAAGATTGATGCTTTATGATGGAGTGCTTGCTTGGTTGGCGTTTGCCAAACGCCGTTTGGGCTTGACAGGCTTTTTCAGGGATTTGAAAAGGGGTCCGTCGTGTCTCGATGACAACTTGACACATTATTTTCTGCCCTCTGGCCAGGCTCGCAACAGTGACTGCCAATACTTCGCTGTCGCTTAGAGAACAGGTGCAAACGGAAATGAAAATTAGCCCACGCGTGATGTGTCGTCATCAGTATCTGGCATTTAGAGCTAAAGATCAGCTGCAAATAAGGCGATAATTGAAAAAATAATAGGACTCCAGGAGTTACCTAAAGGTACTGTAACCTGCGATACCTGCCCACGGTGTCACATCAAAAAGTAGTCGGCTCATTCTGCGTCAGCTGAGGTCGCGTTGACCGGTCGACTCGACTACTATAGCTAAAAAGCTCAACCTTCCTTACAAAATCGTTCAAAGATGTTGCAAAGTTTTGTACGGTTCCTTCCTTCCTGCTTTGCTACATCCTTCGTCCGCTTGCTTGCTTATTCCTGTTGTTCATGCGTCCTGCTGAGCATCAGCAAGTGTGATAATCAGGAGCGACTTCTAACGGATACGCTACGGGTTCGATCCGTAAGCACTTTTCCAGAACCGATCCGATGTGCGAAAGGAGAGATCCCGGCCGTCATTACTAACATTCGTGGCAAAATGCACCTAATCTGTCGCTACAGTCGATGCATCTATGAAGCACAGGTACGTACAGTACGTAACGTAGGTAATAGGTTTGGCACACTTGGTACCTATGTAAGTACGTACAGTATGTACATAGTTGCTCCATTTTTGAAGCACACGCCTACATACACAGCAGCTGGTCAGGTCAATGACTATAACTTTCTGCTAAGACACGGTTCTTTCCTTTAGACTGTATGCAAGAGAGCCGCTAGATGCAGTGATAATGAGCTTGTGCAAGGCTGGGATCCAACCTCGTAAGACGCCGTCATCAACGTACCGAATGTATAACGTACGCCCACTGTAAGTACATACGCGCTTGTTGACTGTCGGTACAGCGGTGTCCAACTATTTCACTTCAGAGTATCCTTGCCGTTCAACTGCTGTTCTTCCCCAGAGATCACGGTGAGTGCTCTGAAGCGCTCTGGTAGCATCAGCCCGGGTCAGATCGCGCAGTTCGGCAATTACCGCATCAACGACTACCTGTTCAGCGAGGGAATCATCAGTATTCAAAGCAGTGGAGAGGAAGCAAGCGGCAACAGGTATAAAGAGTAAAGACAAACACGACAATGACTCTGTCGAAGCAAATTCTGGGCTCATGCGACACCATGCAATGCAATGAACCGCTCTACAGAATCTACATTCTGGAAGTGGCGCGGTTCAAGTGTCACCCACGTCACAAGCCGCCGCCAGTGGTGTTCGCAGACGCCGGCGACTCCTCGGAGGATAGGCGGCCTCCGGATGTCCGCAAGCGTCTCGCAGAAGCCGAGCACGTGGGTCCGGGACGCGGCGTGGTGTTCGCTCCGGGTCCGCGACTCACACTGGCGGAACGGCGCCGGGCGCGTCTCTCCGGCGGCGGCCTCTTCGGCCGTGCCCGGGCCCTGAACGCAGTCGCCAACGCCGCCATCCTTCGAGATAAAAAGCAGGAGCAGCAGAGGAAAAAGAATCAGCAACCGGTGGTCAACGACGATCCCATAGACGAATTGTGCAGCGGAGAGTGGCCGCAAACCTCGCTGGATGCGCTGAGAGATAGTACCGCGCCAGTCGGCAGAGGAGCGGGAGGAGGAGGAGGGAGGGGCGCCGGGTCAGCGCGTCATACGCGACCTTCCTCCGCATCATCCCCACCTCCTCCTGCTGTCGCTCCTACTGTCGCTACATGCGGCATACGCGTACAGGCTATCACGACCGCTCAAGACCTATTCTAGCTAGCGCTTTGAACGCAACTGCCGAAAAGCAGGAGACTCCGTATTTTGCGTGTATGTACTCCGTATTTTGCGCTCACCTAACCCAGGCTACATGGCAGAGCAGATGTATATTTTTGCGAATCACGTAGCATTTACTTCAGATAGATGAGGAAAATTACAGTCTACACTATTTGGGGTCGCAATCTAGTGCAGGTATTTGTGTCTGTTTTGAAAATGAAAAGAATAGTATAAATTTGTCTTGGATTCTGGCAGAAATTGACGTCAATGTTATTAGCCTAAACAGCTCACCTAGCACACTATGTAAAGCCAGCAGTTCACCGCCTATCATGTTTCCTATTATTGCACGACAGTGAATGGTGAGTGGTCAGCGGTCAATCAATAGAGCTGTTTTTTGGAGTCATCGTAGGACATTCCCCAGATGAGCAGCTCCATCGCCTTTTTCCATACCTGCCTAGCGTCATCATCTCGGATCACAAAGGAAACATATTCCTGAAACAGCCGACTGGTTAGTCATGCTGCAACAATCTAATAATCAAGTCTAAGTCTAACACAACACAGCGCTGTATCGACCCACACCTTTTCGCAGCACGGTGTCGCCATGGAGCAGTGCGTATCCAAAACTTCTGAGACATAGTCCAGAAAGAGTTCATTGAAGTCCTGAAACCAGTACCAACTCACTACTGTACACTGGCTATACAAAGCTTACGGTGTGTTGTGTATAATGTTGGAGCATAGCCTACGTGTATGTACATACATACATACGTTGAAGTGTTCCCTGCGTATGCCTCTCATGTGGTGCGTGTTGACAATGGCGCATGTCGCGTGGTCGAGTGCTGACGGGTCGATGGTGGTGTGCAGCAGAATTTTCAGGCCGATGGAGATGCGCGACACATGATCCGTCAACCTCTCGTTGTACATCAACTCTGCATCCGTCAGATACTCGAAATCGGGAAAAAAGATCTTGTAGTGAGGATGCTTTTCGAATAACCTATATCGAGCAAGGATATGATTTTTTTAAAGATCATACAGCTATACGTACGTTACGTACTGTACAATGTACATACAGTATTCCACTTTCGTCATTGGTCATATGATAGTTCGGATCGGATAACTTGCGTCACTGATTCTAATTACCTGACAAAAATTATATTCCCATCTTCCCTGAGGCGATTTTCAATGACTGGCCAGGTGGATTTCAGAATATGAAACTCTCGATCGGTGAGCGCAGCAATATCTGCTGCGGGCAAGACGCTGTCTTCTTCCATATAAAAAAAAGAGCTCAAAATTTGTCCAGTTTCCCCACTAAAATAGTTGCGCAAAGTATACAAATCCAACAGGCAAGCTTCAAAAGCAACAACGGTTCTATTGTGCTTGCTAAAGCTAAGCTAAATTACATAACTCGGTGAAGTTGTTGACAGCTCATTTGCCTTTTTCCGCAGGGCAGCGTTGTACTTTTCTGAGGCAACCGCCAACCAGTAACCACTGCAGCTAGCAGCATCACGTTCTTTTCAATAATAAAGCACTTGTCTCTCGCTCTCTCTCTGGAACAAGTACAGACAAGAAGTTGTTCTGCTGCATGCAAATACATAGCATAGCGATATTGGTATGGTAAAGCATAAAAGCATTGGCCGCCTGCATCCTACAGCTCTCACTCAACTACATTATGGGGCTACATAGGTTATCAATCCTCTCTCAGGCGTCATCACTCACTGAATCTCAGAAATTTTTATTTGTTTCAAACTCCTATAACAGAGTCAAAAGCCGTCCAGTACCGTGATGGCATCATTTTCTTACTTGCATCCCAGTAGTGAGCATGAGCACGAAAGGAAGCAATGTTCGATTCTATTGCTATGCGGAAATTGCGTGCGTAGTGGCTACTACAGGGTGTTCGCTTTGGATATGAAATGTCGTTTGGGGTTATAACTTGGGAACGGCAAGAGTTAAAGCGCTAAAATTTTGTTTGCAGATACCCAAGAATATGCCTAACCTTGTGTAAAAATTTCGTCCAAAAACTCTAATCTGAACATAAGATATCGGTACCTCAAGTTTCGACCCCGAAATTCACAAGTTTTTGAATCAGAAGTCTGATGTTCAGACGAATTTTGCGAGATTCTTGTCATAGCGATAGTCAACACCTGAAAAACACCATGAATATTATTTTCCAATTCTTGGGAAGTCTTCAGTTTACTAGAACATACTTAGCTTGCTCTGGAGAAAATCCAAAAGAAAAGTCGGGATTCGGATAGGGCGACCACGGAGGCCGGACAGGCTTACTGGCGGGGTGGTTTGGTGTTGTCTGAGGTGAACTGTGAAGTGGACCAATATGCGCACCTGGCTAGTCAGGAAAGAAAAGGGAGCAATGTTGTCTCCTATGAGATTTCATGTTGCTACACGTAGGTAATTGAGCAGCGTTGTGATGAAAATGCCACAAGAATTCGTCTGAACACCAGACCTGTGGTTCAAAAACTTGTGATTTTCGGGGTCGAAACTTGAGGTACCGATATCTTATGTTCAGATTGGAGTTTCGCGGCGAAATTTTTATACAAGGTTATGCATATTCTTGGGTATCTGCAGTCAAAATTTCAGCGCCTTAACCCTTATGGTTCCAGAGTTATAACCCCAAACGACATTTCATATCCAAAACGAACACCCTGTAATACACAGGGTGTCTCTTAATAAGGCGACCAGCTTTCCGTGCACATAATTCTGGACAACCACACCTTAGATTATCATGCGGTTTTTTATTGAGTAGCCAACGCTTCAACTTAGATGTATACATAAAATTTTAACTTCATAGGCCCAGTGGAAGCTTCTCAATCACCTTCTTTCTCCGACGGTAAAAAACGAGGATTTTCGAACACTGGCAGGGAGTCTTCTCCGATTGGGTCCGATTAGGGGGTCTTTCTCTTCTGTGCACATGGTCCAAAATAAAATGTGTCTAAAGATGTCCCAAAATGCTAGGAAATGTGCATCTGATGCATTAGCCCCAGTGCCAGCACAGCAAACGCATAGAACTGGGTATCTTGAAAACGTAAAACCAAAATTTTTCTCCAATTTTTCTCCTTCCCTTTCTCTAAAGAAGTACGACGATTTCGAGCTTCGAGATTCAAACCGTCGCAAATTCCTAAGTATGCGGACCAATGTCGCGCTCGTGGCGCAGGCGGTAAGACGGGCTGCGTCCGATCTGCCGTCCTCTGCGTCATGAGTTCCCACTCTCGCCAGGTGGGATTAAAGCGACTGGCAACCCCAGCGGCAGTATGGTGCGCCCGCTCGCTGGCTTCTAAAGGCACCAGTGCTTTCCTTCGGGTCAGCACACCCCGACCAGTGGTCGCTGATGGCTGTTCGGCTTCGTGCCAGGCCCTTCCCTGGTTCGGGCCATTGTTGGTCGTGCCTTGCGGCACTGGACTGGCCCACCATAACGGGCGTTGTTAAAGGTTCGGAGGAGACTAGGTGGGTTTCACCTACAGCCGACCCTGTGGGGTACGGTCTCGCCAAAAAAAAAAAAAGTATGCGGCGACTTCGAAGCCTTGGCGTTCCGATAAAAAAGAGCGCAGAAAAACTGCCTAGTCCATTGTGGAGATACAGGCGCTGATAGCTGGTCGGTTTATTATGAGACACTCTGTGCATGCATGTGCATCAAATCATGCGATATGACGACGGAATACTACACGCGCATAATCGCAATGCGCACATACTTCCAATACTCTTCTTGCCTTTCCACCTCCACCGTATATGTACTGTACATGTACACCCACGTCGTATATAGGAGTGCATTGCAGAGTTGGTGCGATCGGTCAAAACACTTAAACCAGTCTTCTTGACGACTCAATTCAGATACGTACCTAAATAAGTACTTCTTCTGTTTTGTCGTCAAACCCCCGTGAAGAAGAAGGATGAAAGAAGACAAAGTCTGGCAAGGCAACATCATCTTGCGGGGCTTCTGTTTGAATAATCATCACACAAAAGAGACACAAGGACTCACTTTCCAAAACATACATACCTATTACATACACCCCATGCTGAGAGCAAACCTCGTCAGCAACAGTCTCCCAGTATCAGCAACCTCGTAGTATCGTCTCTTTCTCGTCCCAATAGCTAAAGCATACGTATACGTACACCTGTCGTAAATACGTGAAGCTTCCTGGCTCAATGTAGCTTAAGAGATTATAGTCAACCGTGCGCAAGATTTACGGCTCTAGTATCCCCGATGATAATTATCCATTCGGTTTCCTTTTGTGCTTTGTTGTCTCCAGCTTCAATTGCTGCCACCCGGCTCCTTCCTTAGCGGCAGTAAAGGTAGCAAAATCTGTCCTGCTTCACAACATAATTGACTGTCGTGCGCATACATATGAAGCGACTCCATGCTCCTGGCTTAGTTTTAGTTGGTCGTGATCTTTTTTGCTGTCTCTCTCTGGACTGGAGTCATAAAAATCTTTCTGCAGGTGCTATTTTCTGCTATTTCTGCAGGTTAGGTTTACCTCATGGAAAATAATAGAAACACTTGCCTGAGGAAGTCGGCAATCTCTGCATCCGTCTGGAGTTTCGTAAGTCACTCACTGCCACTGAATCATGGTACGTAAAATTAACAAATTTAGTGCCAAAAAGAAGTGTCTTTGTTTAGGTGTATGCTTTGTTCCAACTGGTTCTCTTCAGTTGGCAAACAGATGAAATCAGACAAGAATTGGCTCGATTGTGGTCGCTGCGAGTTCCAAATTTTGGTTATCAAGTGCTCAACAATCGATATCCAGGAAATTACAAGAGATATTATGAAACGCCAGAAGAACGGCTATACATCGGTATTTACGTACAGTAGAAGCCATGTGTGACGCAGTAATAGAAGAAGAAGACCCATGGCGCACAGGTTCTGCCGTTTTTGCGTTTCAGCAATTCTTGTCATCCAAATTGTCATATTGATTGCATCAACATTCATGCTAGCAGCAGCTGGACTGCTCGGCTATGGATGCTATAGCGTAAGGCTTATTTAACACATCTGTCGTCGTATCTGAATTTTTGTGTCCACTGATTTCAGAGGCGCAAAATGGCGCTTTTCTTCTGGCCATGGCTAGCATGTATGGCGTTTCTGATACTGTCGAACGTGGCCTACTCAGTTACATGGTGGATCGGGGTATGCTTCCATTCCACCTTGCTATATTCATTCAGTTGCGACAACAGTGGAAGTTCCAGTGCACAATTATTGGCAATTAGGGTACCATGGGGAAAGTCGGCCACTAACCAGATCTCAGGAACCCGTGCCTGAAACAAAGCAAGTAATATAACAAAAGATAGGTCTTTTGAAACTGAGTTTAGGGTGCCAAGTGCGACTGAATTGCTAAATTATTTAGAGAGTATGGCGCTTTTTATCCTGGGGGGAAGTCGGCCACTGGGGGTAAAGTCGGCCACCTAAGAAAAAAGTGTATTTTGAGACTCCCAGGACGAATATCAGGGTGCGGTCAGTTGCAACAGAAGCAGAACAGTCTGCCAAATGATCGGCCAGCAAATAGCAGTCAATTCGCTCTAACTAACAGGTGGATGGGCGTGAATGAAACAATTTCACTGCCAGTACAGTGTTGTAGTATCTTCAGTACTGGGGGTAAAGTCGGCCACCTATGAATCCAGTACTGGGGGGAAGTCGGCCACTATAGGAACAACTTGATTCTCAAGCATATTTTTGAGACTGTCAGGACAAATTTAGGGGTGCGCCCTGTGGAAGAGAAGAGAAAAGTTGCCAAACTGGATAGCTAACTAATTGCTAAAAATAGCTCAAACTAGGAAGAATTTCGCTGCGTTACAATGTTGCATCTTCTTCAGTATGGGGGTAAGTGGCGGCCGACTTTTCCCATTTCAGTAAGGCGTTAGGTGGCCGAAATTACCCATAAGTACTGAAATTGTTTTTTGCTATATCTCAGTAAGTGGGGGATTTGGTTGAATTCGCCTGGGGGAGGGACGATGCCCCTTGCCCCCAATAAGGGTGTTATTTATAATAAGGGTGTTTTTGGATGTTAGTTTGGTTTTTTGCCTCTTTTTGAAAAGTAGTGAGTTGATGTTTAGCGAATGGGAAAATAGCTCATTTGAGAGGAAGTTAGGATATTTTTTGTTATGGTGTGGTTCCGAGGCGGCTTAGGGGCGCCGGGCGACCCCCACTACATCACAATTATTGTCGGTCGTTTGATTTCAGAATCCGCGCGGCGTCTGGTTAACGTTGTCAGTATTGGAATTTGTTCTTTCTTTACTAGCTAATGTAAGTTGTGTACTGGATTATTTATCGGAATGTTACGTAACTACGTACAAGGACGTATGTACGTGACGTACACAACAGTATCTTGTTGGCATTGCACACAGTTGGACAGAACAGGACTGCAAACATTCACGGGCTTACTGCTTCAATCACACGTTACTAAGTGCTTACATAAACGTGTACATGTGCATAATGCCCTATACGTGTACGTGTACCAACCAACACGAGCTGCAGAACGCTAGAAGTGCCCATAGCTGCAGTTGTATTGTTCTAGCCTTTGTGCTTTATACTGGTGCTTGCCTACTTTCGTGAATCCCCAATTACGCCATACGAAAAGCGAACAGCTCCGACGACAATAAGAAGCACCTTACCACTCGCTAATGAATATGATCTGAAATCAATGCCAACGAGATATTACCATTCCTGATGTGATAGAGCAATAAAGCGATAGGCCTACATACTGTATGTTGTACGTTGCATTGAAAACGGAATAAAGCATTCGTAAAAACTTTACTTCTCCAACGAGAGTCCATGTAATAAGGTAAAACGACGCATTTTAAAGCGACGCAGTTGCTTTCAATAGTCTATCAATACCGAAAATCAGTGCGCTTGGTGGGGTCAATACTTCACGTAAAACACAGGAGAATGCCCAGGTGAAACATAGTGTATGATACGCGATAGGAACAAACGCCAAAAGCAGTGGTCACGGGCACAAACGTACAAATAATTATAAACAATCAGAACGATCGTAAAGCTTATTAGAACGGTCCCCAAAGCAAGCCATAGAAACAGAAACAGATTAGTTTCGGCAGTGGTCTACCTACACGTCATTATGATTAGAAGTCCTCATAAGATCGATTGGAGGCATTGGTGAGGGCAGTGAGTCGCGTCTGGTCACTGGACATCGTCGTCTGACTTTGCAATCTCTGCAAACTTTCCATGTAACTCTGAAAGCAGGATTGAAAACGCTTGCTAACAGCTAGTAACAGTACCACAGTAAGTTACTGCACCTATGGTATGTCACATACGTAGCATACCTCCTTACTGTAGCCTACTTCCTTACTCACATTAGAGCTATGTGAGTATAAGGAGGTAGGCTACATACTGTACGTACTTCTGCACCCTAGCCAGCAGCTCTTTAGGTGCAAAGAGTACGTATATCGAATACAATTGACCAAAGTACGTACAGTACATGCAGTTTTACCCGGGAAATGACATCTCCCTGATTTCGGCGTATTTGGTAGAGATATCTGAAGGGTTTTGGCTGATAGAGCGACGGCGACTGACTGGCAGAGGGCGGCTGAGATTGGGAGGAGGCGAGAGGATGCAGATGTCCGCTTCGAGACACGCCCAGCTTCATGTGCGGCTTGAGTTTCCCTCGCTCCACGTCCACCGCCACTGTCGTCCTGCCTCCACCTCCTCTTGTTACAACTCCGTCGCGAGGAGTCGAAGATGCAGAACCGACTTCATTGGCGCCACCGCCGATTCCCCCCATCCGCTTTTGATTACGGCCGTACGTAGAACCTGCAACAACACAGGACATCTGCACAATGCAGAGACGTCAACTTTTTGGGTTCAGTCGAATGTACTGCGTCAGTGCATATTCTGCAATTGCATGCAATGCACACCCCCTTGTGTACTTTTGCTTCTCATACCGTATTTACCGGTGCATAACCCCCCAATGCATAAGCCCCCAATGCATAGCCCCATATTGGCATAACATAAAAAATGCCCACTGCATAACCCCCCCTGCCCTATGCATACCCCCCATATGTACTGTACAGTACCTGAACCTACCTATGTAAGCTGGTCATATGGTAGCCATAGCCACTCCCACACCAAGCTAAGATGCCTATAAGCCTGCTTGGGGGTGTATTGTACTAGAATACCCCTGTTTTGACCTCAATTATGCCCCAAAACACGTGCTTTTGACCTAAAAAAGCCTCTGCGCACCTCTCAAAAACATAAAAAATGCCCCATGCATAACCTCCCAATGCATAACCCCCCTATGCATAGCCCCATATGGGACTCTCAATTTTTGCATACCCCCATGGGGCTATGCACCGGTAAATACGGTATAGCGTTTTCAATAGAAAAATACTACCACTGGCCTCAGGCAAACAAGGACAACACTGACACTGCTGTTTACTCATAGAACATAAATTTGAACCTGTGGAGCAAGTTCTTGTACGCATGTACATAAAGAGAAATATAGTACGTGGCATATTTTCATATGTTTTACTACAACTGTACGCAAGTGTATGTAATGTAATGTACGCAACGTACTGTATATATGCAATGTTGATGTATGTACATGCCATGGGCGGCAAGATACACATATGTAAAAGTGCTATATTGTCGTATCCTACCCTCCCCGTCAAGGTGACAAGATTTTCCGAAATCATCATCGGACTCGACTTTGGCCTCCATGGTGACCGACCGCCAAAAACACACAATAGGTGTACATAATACATCGGCACACGCGACACTTCTCATCCTCGCCGTTCATCATCGACTCCACCAGCAACATTCCTCACATAAATTTCGTGGTTGCACAAGAAAATTCCAATCAGATCAAGGTAGGAACGACCCGACCGATGGAGGTCGTCCAAAAAGCAAACAATATCTTACTCCATACCTTATCCTAGGCAATCTGTGCCCAGTTAGTACTGTATTTGCGGTGTATTCTGTACCTTTTTTGTGGGAAAATCCGACGCTGGTCAGCTGGAATTGGACCAGTGCACCGATAACGAAAATGGCAGGCCACAGGCCAATGATAAGCCATCCGTACCAGCAGACTCTCAGATGCTCATACCGGGGCGCCTTCATGTCCAATACGCTCCAAATCCACAGTATTAGTCCGAATTTGTTAGCCAGATAATCCAGGCAAAAACAGATCATGGCAGCACCCATCAGCGAAGTTCCGAGCACCAGCAGAGCTCGCTGCCATCTTAAAGTCGTCAAAGCCAAGAGCAATCCGCAGCCGAACATGACACCGATGGTCAGCCAGAGACTGGAGGGGGAGCTGAGGAAATAGATGGCTAGCATGGTGGCGACGCCGAGGAAAAGGCCGGACATAAAGCCGCTCATAAAAACGCCCACGTATTCCACTAGCATGGTTACGAGACCGCAGAGTAGGCCGGCCCCCACTGCAACGCCGACATTGCCCAAGGGAGGCAAAAGCTCCTCCTTATCACAGACCAAATAGATCAGAACCGAGCCGAAGATGAGGCCGGTCAGAAAAAGAACCGCCTTGTAGAAACGGTAGCCTGTAAGACAAAACATTCCCTTTCAGGCAACTTGCGACGTTACCAGGAATAAAATAGTACC